>CM067309.1:9319831-9612012 GCA_034231615.1 Meghimatium bilineatum | reverse complement strand
GATCTTCAACACCCTTTGAATCTGACTTGGTAATGTGCTTTGAGATATTGTGTCCACTCCATCTCGTGATGTTTCTTTCCCATTTCGTAAATTTGTCTACCTCTTCCCGCCGCCCCTTAGCGCTACCTACATCTTGCTCGCCGCCCCTTAACGTTACCTTTAAGTGATGATGATGGTGTTCCCTCCTTCGCAAGCGAAGATGGGCATGGCATGAAAATAAAACAATAAAATATGTGGCGAACAAATAGAAAAAAACAAAACATTTATGGTTCTCTAATTTGGTTTGGATTTGTGAATTCGTAGATCCCTACGAGTCCGATTCGTGCCAGAATATTATTAATTACATGAGACGAGTTCACTGGCAGAGAAAAATCGTGCGAGATCGACATAGTCGAACCCAAGGCTAAATCCCTGACACCCACCTCTTCTCAGACTGCCACTCAGGTACATGTTTCGGAAAGTAAAGTCCAAGGGCACAGTGGGTGGAAACCGTCACGGCGTAGAATCGATAAACATCCATCGCCTGTCGATAGATAGGAAGGCTGTAACGGACTACGGAAGAAAGCGTAATCATCAACTGACTGTTGGGACACTGAGCTTATACACTTTTAGATGGCTGACGGAACGGGAAGCAGAGCATATATGAGAATGTCCCCAGTGCTGTGACGCTTGTTCCTAATCAAGAATCAAGGTTAAGCAAACCCACCACCCGAATATAATCAGTGACGAAAACGGATCTGCTGGACCTTCCGATGTACAAATAACGCAGCTATGCTGTAAACTGGCAACACAACGTACTTCACGTTCCCCGGCGGAAATCACACAAACTTTCGTGTTGGTTATCAGAAAGCGAACACAGAAGAAGAAGAAGAAGAAGAAGAAGAAGTAGGTATTGTACCTTTATCATTCTATTGCAGTCTCCTAGGCGCAGGGTATACCAAACGTGTGCCACTGAAGATGGCTCAACCGATACCATCTGCTGTATAGAAGACCTTCCAACAGAATTAATTAGAAACTCAATTGTTACGTTTGTAATTATTGTTGGTAACTATTCATGTGCACGGAATCGCTTTGGCTATTTTTGGCATGCGATTCCAAATATATAAATAGTGACCAACCAAAATCCCAACAATAACCAAAAACTTAATAAATTATATCCTAATTATTTCTTTTGGAAGGTCTTTATTGGAGACTGTCATGACTTGAGTGCTTCTTTTCGGGAACAAAACATGCATTTATCAATCTCCTACCTGAACAATGATTTCGGGAACTAGATATGCATTTATCATTCTACTAACAGAACAATACTTTTGAGAAACACAATGTATGCCATTTCGGCTATCACCTTGGTTACTCAACAGGAAGACTAGTGGTGACTGCAAAAACATATTTTGTCAGAAAGAGGTTATTGACTTCAAGATCAGGGCAGTGCCGTGCTATGATACAGAGAAGCGGGGGACATCAGGCGGCACCAATAAAAATGCATTTAAGGGGCGACATTTTGAAGAAAACCCGTTTAAGTGAGGCGGCATTTCGAAGACACATAATAATGATAAAAACTACCGCACTGTCCTGGTCAAGAGCTACCTGCTCACTGCTAAAAGGATTATTGTTTCATCACTATTATCTTCAACATCTCACTCCTCTCCGTCTTGCTCATTTCTTCCCAAAAATGAAACAAGTTGGTACGCATTGGAAAAAAAAAGAAATAAGAAAAAGAAAGCTTTGTCATATGGAAATACCTGTGCGATTTCAGAAATATAAAATGATTTTTCCCGGATTTTTTGGCTCCACTGCGCCACATCTTATCACTGGAAGCTGCAAAAATAATTAGCAATTGAGGGGGCCAGGTACTTATCAGCGCTGGCCATAGAAAGAGAATTTAGAAATAAAGATTTGGAAAACATTTTTTTTTTAAATAAACGAACATCTAAACGTGTTTGCTGACAATGAAACATGGTTATTTGGAAATCTCCTAGTACGCACAATAAAACATTAGCAAGAGATAAGAAAACACGAACACAAAAGGTTCTCAAATCCAATACTGCACGACCTTTAACACTGAAAGATAAAGGTAAGCGAGTAATGACCCAGCTTCACAGCACAAGGTTTCCCATAAGTGCGCAGTTGCCTAGTCAGTGGCTGACCAGAAACCGCCTGACTAGCATCGCCTACTGCACTTGCTCAACAGCGATGGTGCCATTCCTCGACCTTCCATAGCATGATTTATGGCATCCTCCTTCCTGGCAGCTGGGTAAACTGCAGCAGTTATTTTTATTTCAAACAACGAATAACCAGCGGACTAAAAACCGGGTTTATTAGTCAGCGGGCGAAAGACTTAACATTATACAACTGCGGCTCCTACCTATAATAGTGAATAGGACCACGCAAAAATTAGCTTACAACAAATGGAAATAAAGGGATGAGAACCGTTGGTCCAGCACGTGATATTATCGGATGTAACATGACCGGCCAAGCTGGCATAAAGTCAAAGTTAGACCTGGCATGAAATTCGTGATACTCGAATAACTGTGTTTTTAAAATGGCCGATCGATTGAAGCATTTGTTCACGCCATGTTTTTATTGTATTTGCTTTGGTGATGTTGCAGTGCATTAGTGAAATTATGTTTTATTATTTAGTTTATTTTTATCTTCTAATAGATCGGGGCACGGTGCGAGTTTTGTTGCAACCAAAAAAAAAAACCCAGTATTTCTTTTTTTGTATTATTTTGCAGTTTCCTATACTCTAGGTTATAAACAGGCAGAGGGTCGCCGCCTCTATGTATTCAGTTATCAGCAGCAGGTCCTCACAGTTGGCAGCAGGAGGTCCTAACAGTTATCAGCAGGAGGTCCTCACAGTTATCTCACAGATTCACTTTCAGACCTGTCTCTTGGGGCAGGTTTTTTTTGTCTTCAAGTCGTCCTAGAGTAGGTATGTTTACAGAATGTATTCTGGAGTCTGTGGATCCTTTTGACGTGTACATTAGTCAATTTGGACATCCTTTATTCAGTGAAGGTATTGTAGTCTACATTGACCTGTGTGGAGCCTAAAGATTGTATCTTTGTGTAAGTGGTGGGATGGGGGCGAGAGAACGTTGTTCCTATGTTCTATCTTTCTATTTATATTTTCTATACCATTTGTTTATCTTCTATACAATTTGTTTATCTTCTATACAATTTGTTTATCTTCTATACCATTTGTTTATCTTCTATACAATTTGTTTATCTTCTATACAATTTGTTTATCTTTTATACCATTTGTTTATCTTCTATACAATATGTTTATCTTCTATACAATTTGTTTATCTTCTATACAATTTGTTTATCTTCTATACCATTTGTTTATCTTCTATACAATTTGTTTATCTTCTATACAATTTGTTTATCTTTTATACCATTTGTTTATCTTCTATACAATATGTTTATCTCTATACAATTTGTTATCTTCTATACAATTTGTTTATCTTCTATACCATTTGTTTATCTTCTATACCATTTGTTTATCTTCTATACCATTTGTTTATCTTCTATACCATTTGTTTATCTTCTATACAATTTGTTTATCTTCTATACAATTTGTTTATCTTCTATACCATTTGTTTATCTTCTATACAATTTGTTTATCTTCTATACAATTGTTTTATCTTTTATACCATTTGTTTATCTTCTATACAATATGTTTATCTTCTATACAATTTGTTTATCTTCTATACAATTTGTTTATCTTCTATACCATTTGTTTATCTTCTATACAATTTGTTTATCTTCTATACCATTTGTTTATCTTCTATACCATTTGTTTATCTTCTATACCATTTGTTTATCTTCTATACCATTTGTTTATCTTCTATACAATTTGTTTATCTTCTATACAATTGTTTATCTTCTATACCATTTGTTTATCTTCTATACAATTTGTTTATCTTCTATACAATTTGTTTATCTTTTATACCATTTGTTTATCTTCTATACAATATGTTTATCTTCTATACAATTTGTTTATCTTCTATACAATTTGTTTATCTTCTATACCATTTGTTTATCTTCTATACAATTTGTTTATCTTCTATACAATTTGTTTATCTTTTATACCATTTTGTTTATCTTCTATACAATATGTTTATCTTCTATACAATTTGTTTATCTTCTATACAATTTGTTTATCTTCTATACCATTTGTTTATCTTCTATACCATTTGTTTATCTTCTATACCATTTGTTTATCTTCTATACCATTTGTTTATCTTCTATACAATTTGTTTATCTTCTATACAATTTGTTTATCTTCTATACAATTTGTTTATCTTCTATACCATTTGTTTATCTTCTATACAATGTGTTTATCTTCTATACAATTTGTTTATCTTTTATACCATTGTTTATCTTCTATACAATATGTTTATCTTCTATACAATTTGTTTATCTTCTATACAATTTGTTTATCTTCTATACCATTTGTTTATCTTCTATACCATTTGTTTATCTTCTATACCATTTGTTTATCTTCTATACCATTTGTTTATCTTCTATACAATTTGTTTATCTTCTATACAATTTGTTTATCTTCTATACAATTTGTTTATCTTTTATGCCGTTTGTTTATCTTCTATACAATTTGTTTATCTTCTATACCATTTGTTTATCTTCTATACAATTTGTTTATCTTCTATACCATTTGTTTATCTTCTATACAATGTGTTTATCTTCTATACAATTTGTTTATCTTTTATACCATTTGTTTATCTTCTATACAATATGTTTATCTTCTATACAATTTGTTTATCTTCTATACAATTTGTTTATCTTCTATACCATTTGTTTATCTTCTATACCATTTGTTTATCTTCTATACCATTTGTTTATCTTCTATACCATTTGTTTATCTTCTATACAATTTGTTTATCTTCTATACCATTTGTTTATCTTCTATACAATGTGTTTATCTTCTATACAATTTGTTTATCTTTTATACCATTTGTTTATCTTCTATACAATATGTTTATCTTCTATACAATTTGTTTATCTTCTATACAATTTGTTTATCTTTTATGCCGTTTGTTTATCTTCTATACAATTTGTTTATCTTCTATACCATTTGTTTATCTTCTATACAATTTGTTTATCTTCTATACCATAATATTTGCGATGCACGTTTTTGATATTATAATTGATAAATATAAAAGGATTTGGTAGACAAGTTATTTCACTAACTCTCCAGCAAGTAACTGGTACACTATAACTTCTTTGAATACAACAATAAATACATGGTAACTGCATGAAACGTAGCAACAAACCTACTTTTTAAAAATTGTACTTTTTTCGTTTCCACATATATTTACGTTTTTTATGTACTTCCTGACCATCCGGCATCTCATTTCCGTATTTCCGTTGGATACGTTTGTTTGTTGTGATAATTTTTCCATTCGTCGTCTTTTGATGCTTTGTGTGTATCTTTATAAAGACCTTTTGGTTGAAACGTTGAATATGATTTGTGTATTGTAATTTGTTTGTTTTCTTGTGTGCGCATCATTTCCCAACGTAAGTTGGTAACTTCTTGGTAAGGTTGTATCACTTTACAACTCTACTATAGTGGTTATCTTCTTTAGATGTTGTTTGTTTGATGATGAAATGGTCCGTGATTTACTTTCTTCCTTCTCCGTATAGTGTTTCCAAATCTGGAATTCTTTTGATGTTATAAGTACTTCTTCTGATGTTCGTTGTGCGGCTGTGAACTAAAGGAGGCTGGTCCCATCAGAAACCGTAACTAAGTCTTAACTTCTAAAAAGAAACTGTATTACACATAAATATCTTTAATAGCAGCATTCTTTTATGGACATAAATTACGTTGAGAACAATCTATGTTTTGACATATAACACAGAAACATGTCTATATCTGTAATTCTGTCTCCTTAATAAAACTCACTATCTTTTGTAGTTCATACAGTGTCCCATAGAGCTTTGATTCCAGTGTTCTTTCCTCTGGCCAATATGTATTGGTCGTTTGTTTGTTTGGACAGTAGATCTATTCCCTTGCCTCCTGGCTCCTCGGGGAAATTGAGAAGGTCTTCCAGTAACTTAGGTTGGGCCCTTTCGAGGTATAGGGCCCGGCACCACCCCTGCCTGAATGTCCGCCACAGGCAGGCACCATAACTGTTTATAGATGCAGACATATTTCCATTGTGTTTTGTGCGTGGCATCCTTAATATTTGTGCGCCTTTTGGCTGGTTGCCTCCGTCTTCAGCACTCTGCTTACTTAGACCGGACTATGGTCCTTCTCGAGTGGGAGTGCCCGACCAGTCTTAGTTTCCAGCCCCTGATGGCTGAACTAAGCCCCATCACTTCTTCAAGGTACTGGCCTCGATGGGGACACGGGCGATTAATTTATTCAATTTCTATAAACAGATTTCTAACCTTTCTACTGCTATTTTACTTCTAGCGTATGTCTTTATCACAACCTACGCCTACTCACTCCTAATTCTCCTTGTCGATCTATAACACTAGAATTCATAATATTCACACTCACACTTTACAATAACATAGCAGCTCCTAACAAATTTAGCATGCAACTAATTTCTCGACATTACGTTGTACAGATTGTACTTCAACAATCCTCTTGCCAAAAACTATAGAGTTCGAGGAACCATGTCCTGCTTCATGGACAGTTCCTCGATTAGTCCTTCGCTACATGTCTGAGCTGTTACTTAGTTGCTGGCGAATTAACGACTGATCACTCAAGATTGATTACAATCCGATATTTTCACGTTTTTGACCGTATTTTTGGATCTCAATTTTGCTGAATACTCAAGTGTACTCACGCTTTTTTCCGCAAATGTTTTCCTACTAATCTAGTTTTACTCTAGCTTGCGCCTCTCAAGGTTATCAACAATCTCTTCCATAATATTCTAATTTATACGCATACTTTCTTAAACTAACAGTTTTGGGAAATATTTTATTCTCACCTACCATTCTCGTGCTTCGCTTACGGCTGGTTGAATATTCACGCGAACTCCGTCAATAGCCCTGTCTCATCAACACTTAGTAACTGTTATTTTCATATTATTTTTTCTTATTTACTATTTAAAAGTACTGTATGAGCAAAATAAAGGACAGTTGATTCTAGTATTATCCTTCCTCATTTTTCCTTGTACGACACCCGACAAATCCGTTAGTCAGTTTGCTGTGGTCTGTTCAACTAAAAAATGGGGCCTTGAGGATAGTTGTTGTCTGACTCCAAGTATTTTGTAATTTTCTTTGATGATAGTTTTTGCTCAGTCTGTGATAAAAGTGTTCTTTGTGTGTGTAGGCGCGCGCGTGTGTGCGCATGTGCGTGCGTTCGTGTTGTATATGCTTTTGTCAGTCAGTAAGCTGCCTCTAAACACATTACAAACAAGCTAAAAATGAGAACTATAAAATGCTTCATCAATTCTATATTGATGTATGGCTCTGAAACACAGACAATAAACAAGCAAGTAGAAGACAGGAATTGATGCCTTTGAGATGTGGATATGTAGAAGAATATGGAGACTTCGCGGAAAGAGAAGAAAACGAATAGACTTTTCAACAAAACTGCATATGAAAAAGAAATATTAAAATAAATAAAGATCAAACAAATACAATATTTTGAACATATTAAAACACGTGACACCTTGTTTAAGACATTAATTGACGGTAAAGTCGATGGAAGACAAGCAAGAGGAAGGCAGATACAAGTGGGAGAGAAACATCACGAGATGGACATGTTACAGTCTACTAGAGTGCACCCCAAGGCAAGAATGTTGGAGGTCAGTTGCAGCCAACCTTCGTTGCGGAGACGGTACTTAGTGATGATGACGAAGCTGCCCCATTTTCTTCAAGTAGTATTTAGAAAAATTAAATAATTATTTGTGTAATTAAAGGCCGAGGGTACCACTCATAGCACGTAACTCCGTAGTTTCTGTGATAATCCACAGGGATCTCCGAAAAACCACACGAGCCGGATTCGAACCCGCGACTTCTTGAACACAAGATGAACAGCTTAACCACTACGCCAGGGAGATCTTAACGTCGCGAATTGTGGAAATTAAGCGAGGTGACAATAGCAGAAAATTTTTTCATTTTTACAATACTCTACACTCCAAAATGTTTCTTCCTTACCTACAAAACAGTGAATGGCGAATGCAAATATGGGAGAAAAAGAGAGAGAGAAGAAACCAGTGTCCTATAAACGAACACAATAATTTAATCTTTTTTTTAATATTTCCCTTGCCAGATCAATTAACGCTTTCTTTCGCCAATATCACCCATTAAAGTCGATCTCCTCTCTTCTCTCGGCGAAGAGTGCTTCTAGTGGAGTTTTAATGGGACAAATAAGTACGCGAATTCCTTTTGATGCTATTACGGCAAATAGAGGATACGGAGTTTTAGGGCCCGCGTGTGTTCTACGAGACGAAACTTGGAAAAGTGCAATGAAATGTTGTTTATCATTGGAAACACATGACAATAAACAAACATTGCCGTTTCGCCCACGTGTATTTATAAATAACACAAAATAGCACACAACCAGTAAGGAGCGGTAATATTAACGATTATTTCATAATAACTAAATGGGATAAATACCGGAAGTCCGGAAGAATATGAATGATGTAAAAACTAGAAGAATGGAGATGAAACGAAACAAAAATACAATTGACAGAATACAGTAGGATGACAAACAAATAGTGTAGAACAATAGTGTAAAGAAACCAAAAATAACAGCATTGGTGGAATGAAGAAGTCAAAAAAGCCACTAAAGAAAATAAACAACAATATAGAAATGGGTCAAAAGCAAAAACCAAGTAGATTACATAGAATACAAGACAGCAAACACAAATGCCAGAAAGTCATTAAAACTGCCAAAATCAACTCATGGAAAGAATATGGAGACATGCTCAACGCAGATTATAAAAATGCACAAAAGAGGTTCTACAAGAAAATCAAGAACATGAAAAACAATGAAGATATATATGAACCGACAGAAATAATAAATGATGAAAACGGTATGCACTAAAAGAACGAAGCAAATAATGGAAAGATGGCAACAATATTTCAAGGAACTACTAAATCTAAAAGAAGGAGAGGAAGACACAACAATAAACACTACAGCAGCGAACCTAGAACCATATATACTACTATCGGAAATAGAAAATGCAATAAACAAAGCACCAATGAACAAGGCAGCAGGCTCTGATAACATACAAACAGAACTTATCAAAGCAGCAGCAGAGAGCGGGAAAAAATGGTACACAGACTTTTTAATGTAATGTGGAAAAAACAAGAGACACCAGAAGACTGGAGGAATGCGATAATCATTCCCATATGGAAGAAAAAAGGCAGTAAGAGAGACTACACAAAATACAGAGGGATATTTTTACTAAGCCACACAGGAAAAATGTTTAACAAAATATTAGAGCAACGACTACGAACATATATTGAACCACAACTTCAAAACACCCAAATGGGCTTCCGTAAGAACAAAAGTTGTACGGATGCTATCTTTACACTTAGACAACTAACAGAAAGAGCCACAGAAAACAACAAAGAATCTATACATCGCATTCGTAGACCAAGAAAAGACATTCGACAAAGTAGACAGACAACAACTATGGAAAACACTATCAATATACGGAATACCAGAACATTTAATCAACATACGCAAGGCATTTATGCAAATAGCCAATGTGCAGTAAGAACAAATGCAGTGTGTCCAATAAGTTCCAAATTCAATCAGGAGTTCGCCAGGGGTGTGTCTTATCCCCTCTACTTTTTATAACATATATCGACCACATCTGTAAACTAACAAGTACCAACGAAGAAGATAACATAAAAGACTAATTGAACGAACTACTGTTTGCAGACGACCAAGTACTAATAAGCGACATCAGAAGAACAATTGCAAGACCATATGAACAAACTCCACATAACATGTCAAAAATTCAACATGAAGATTATATTGAAAAGACTGAAATAATGGCAATAGCAAAGAAGAAAGAAATATCCCTATCTCCATCGATGATAAACACCTTAAACAAGTAATGAGTTCACTTACTTAGGAAGCATTATATCGATACCGTTAACAGAGAAGGACTGTGGAAGGGTGCTTACAAAGTTCGGATGCCCCCCAAAACGTGTCACTGTGATACGACAATTTCATGACGGTATGATGGCTAGTGTTATCTGTGACCGAGGAGTATCTCCTGCATTCCCTGTCACAAATGGTGTACAGCAGGGATGTGTGCTGTGCCCCTACTCTTTTCAGCCTGTTATTTACAGCCATGTTAACGAAACACACCATAGTAATGAAACAGCAGGCATAATGATCAACTACAGAACGGATGGTGGTCTTTTCAATTTTCGTCGTCTAAAAGCAAACACGAAAACTAATCTAGTACTGTTAGAGAATTACTTTATGCTGACGACTGTGCATTGTATGCTGACTCTGTCGTAAACATGCAGAGCACCATAGACCGCTTCTCAAAGGCCTGCAACAACTTTGGTCTCACTATTAACACCAAAAAAAACAGAAGTCATGCACCAAGCAACATCAAATAGCCAACATACTGCTACTTCCATCATCGTCCAATCAGGAAAAACTGCAGGTAGTCGACAATTTTACTTACTTGGAAGCACTCTCTCTCGCGATGTCAACATTGATGTGGAAATTAACAATAGACTGGCAAAAGCTAGTGCTGTATTTGGCAGATTAACGCAACAATGTATGGGACAGAAGAGGTATAAGAACAACCACCAAACTACAAGTATATCATGCTGCTGTTATACCAACCTTACTATACGCCTGCGAACGTGGACAGTGTATGCTAGACATGCAAGAAAGTTAAATCATTTCCATCTTACTGCCTACGTAAACATCCATTGGTGGGACAAAGTACCAGACTACGAGGTCTTGGAAAAATCAACCTCAATAAGCATCCACACAATACTTATGAAGGCGCAGGCACGCTGGGCAGGCCATCTTGTGCGTATGGAGAACTCGCGTTTGCCAAAACAAATATATTAGGGAGAACTCAAGGCAGGATTCGAAAAGCTGGTGGACAGAAAAAGCGTTTCAAAGACACGCTTCAAGTCATCCTTGAAACATCTTAACATTGACGTAGGCTGCTTGGGAGAGCCTCGCTCAGGATAGAACAGCATGCGTACAGCATTAGAACGGGAGCACTAGCGGCAGAAGAATTCAGACAAGAAACTGCAAGACAGAAGCGGACACGTAGAAAAGAAAAAACATCTCAACGTCACACAGATACATTCTATTGTTGTCAATTCTGTAAAGAACATTTTGTGCGCGCATTGGACTTGCTAGTCATTTAAAAACGCACTATTAACTCTATTATTTTATATTTATTGTTATTATTATTATGGTTGAGTTTGTGGTCATCGTCGATCACGACGGACGACATCATGTCGAGTGAAGGTAAAACCAGTAAAGAGATACAAAATAGATGCAACAAAACATACCAGATCCTAGGACAGATGACACGCATTTTCAAGAACAAAAATGTAAACATAGACACTCTATCTATCTATACGCTGTGTCCCTTGTTTGCCTTACAGCGTCAGGGGAGGAAGAGTTCTCTGGAGATGGCCTTCTTGAAACACATAGACACTAAAGTTGCATTATACAAGACTATTATTATTCCATCACTATGATACCAGTGCCAAACCTGGACAATGACAGCACAAGACAAAAGAAAAATAGTGACAACAGAAATGACATCGTCTACGAAGAATACTCGGAGTGTCATTAAGAGATAGAATTAGAAATGATAACATCAGACAGATAACCAAAACAATACCAGTATTGGAACACATCAAAAGATCAAGTGGTTTTCACACGCTTCCAGACTACCGACATATAGCATGCACAAATGGCCATGACACATAGACATAACGGTTATAAAGCAGAGGCAGACCATGTAAAAGATGGATCACAGAAATCAAAGAAGCCACAGGAACAATCTTACAAAACAGCGCACAAGAAGGCCATCTCCAGAGAACTCTTCCACCGCTAACGCCGCAAGGCAAACAAGGGACACAGCGTATAGATAGATAGGTAGATAGACAAAACAAAATAAATTACAGAATGTTGCATGATTATCGAAATATTGAAATAACGATATTAATTTCAAAAGGTTTGCAGTATACCCAAATGTTGGATATACTGGTTCTCAATCTCAAGTCAAGTTCCCATCATACTGCGGAGCAAGATTTAATAGCTGCCACAGGGACATCAGGTAAACCCAGAATATCTTTGTCGCGAAAGTTGTCAGCAATATGCGTTCTTGACTGACGTCCTTTGTTGATACTGTGCACATGCTGACAGAATCGGTCTCCAAGACCCTAACCCGTCTCCCCTAACCTGTCTCCCCTAACTAGTCTCCCCTACAACCAGTCTCCCCTAACCCGTCTCCCCAATTTTTCGTCATGGTGCAACGTTTTTAAATGATGACATGGGTGTCGTTGTGGGATAAACGTGTAAATCTCTCCTTAATGGGATGGGGAAATTGACTTTCGGGCACATGTGAACCGACACGTCGGTATGATATAGCCAAAGGTTATTTATATATATATATATATATATATATATATATATATATAATATATATATATATATATATATATATATATATATATATAATATATATATATATATATATATATATATATATATATATATATATATATATATATATATATATATCCACATATATTGACGGTGTGAAAATAACTCAATACGTCAAGCTAGATATTGCTGTTGACCAAGGTAACGTCTGTAAGCAACCGTAGGTGGAGATTTGATCACAGAATACTGCACACAGAAGACTGCACACTGAAGACTGCACACTGCACACTGAAGACTGCACACTGCACACTGAAGACTGCACACTGAAGATTGCACACTGCACACGTCGGAGTATCAGACTGAAGAAGAGGAGAGCGCAAGACTAACACACCACGGACAGAAGAATTTTTGAGGTGGACGATAAAAACAAATTTGATACTGTCCATGAATGAGTCATGTAAGTGACCCTGAGAGTGACCTGGTAAGAGTCAAGGCAGGGTAGACATGTGGAACC
The DNA here is from genome assembly GCA_034231615.1 of Meghimatium bilineatum. Taxonomy (NCBI): domain Eukaryota; kingdom Metazoa; phylum Mollusca; class Gastropoda; order Stylommatophora; family Philomycidae; genus Meghimatium; species Meghimatium bilineatum. Next base: position 9,598,906 of record CM067309.1, on the reverse strand, counting down.
CTGTAAGAGTATATGCGGCAGCGGAGGACGTCCATAATTTCGTGGAATTTCTCCAGAAAATCTTCTTCCCCACTAAATATATGATGCAAAAGACGAAATTGACAAAATAGCAAGGAATCGCGACAGGCAGAAAGTGAGAAGATGTGTAGAGAAGAAAGTTATGAGCAGTTATTTGTTTGTAGTGCATCAATGTGCTAAAACGGGAGCATTAGATATTGACAGATGTATCAAGGGGGTTAAAAAGTGGCGGGATGTGGAGTGGTGAGATAAGGATCTCAGATGTGAACTTGATTGCCGGGTGGAATTGTATTGCCGGGTTGAATTTGATTCCGGGTTGAATTTGATTGCCGGGTTGAATTTGATTGCCGGGTTGAATTTGATTCCGGGTTGAATTTGATTGCCGGGTTGAATTTGATTGCCGGGTTGAATTTGATTGCCGGGTTGAATTTAGTCGAAACGTGGTCCGTCACTGAGTCTCGTTCTTAGATTGTTTCTTGACTTATTTCGGTAACACTTTTTACCTATTTTTTTTCATTTTGACATTTTCCCTGTGTTACCATAGCCATTTATTTCCTGTTTAGGGTTTGTTATCCGACACTGGAACATTTATCCCTGGATTTTGATTGATGTGTGGAATTTCATTGCCGGGTGGAATTTGATTGTCAGGTCAAATTTGATTGCCATGTGGAATTTGCTGACGAAACGCTTGGAGCGAAACAAAGCAGCCTCGGACATGTCAGTGATTTCAAAAATACCATCGATTTATCTATAGAACACCACTTAACAGGGTCTATCAGATGGTTCTGGTGCCTGGTACTCAAACAGGGTCTATTAGATGGTTCTGGTGCCTGGTACTCAAACAGGGTCTATCAGATGGTTCTGGTGCCTGGTACTCAAACAGGGTCTATCAGATGGTTCAGGTGCCTGGTACTCAAACAGGTCCTATCAGATGGTTCTGGTGCCTGGTACTCAAGGTTGTACATAAACAGGCAGGCATAGCTAGGTCCCATCTTGGTTCCCGTGACGATACCGTTGAATTTTGTCAAAGAAATGACTATCAAACTCAATGGAGAGTGAGAACACACTCAGCAAGACAGATGCGATTACACGTAAACAGTAGAAGGAGCACAACTTGTCAGAACTGCAGGTTCTTGACACCATCCGAGTGTGGGAGATGTACAAGGAGCATGAGTCGAGTAGAAAAAGACAGTGAGTGGAGACAGTGCGTAATGGTGAAGAAGAAGGACATGGCGTGGTTAGTATAGTCAATGAATGTGGGGGAGTTTCTCCAATAATGGTTGGAAGACAGTACAGTGAAGTAATAGGTGTGCTCTGTAGCGCAAAAACAAGCAGAAACAATAGGTCTCCCGGAATTAAAGTGTTTATGGATATTAGGTAGCATGTAGAATGCACACTTATCCAAATTGCTTTTGAAGACACAGAGCAGTTTCCATAGTGTAGAGAAGATTGTCAGAGACGATATGATTGTGGTCTATTGACAGTTCCTTGCTCAGAACAGGACACAACCGACTCCGCAGTCACATGTACACAAAGTTCAAGATTGGCAACACGGCCATGTGCACATGTGGGGAGGCAGCGCAGAGGACCAAGCATATACTTCAAGATTGTTCTGAGTATGAAACGCTGAGGCAGAGTTATTGGTCAGAGGAAACAACACTGGAATCAAAGCTCTATGGGTCACTGCATGAACTACAAAAGAGTAAGTTTTATTAAGGAGACAGAATTACAGATATAGACATGTTTTAAGTGATCGAAAGAGGAAGAAGAAGAACACTGCCCCAGATCCGTCTGCAGATAGAGATCCTTACGACAGACGATCACTGTGTCACCTTTATCGTCTATCTTATCTTGAGTGTCATTACGCGGCATAGCTGCCTGATGACAAGAAACTTAACCCGAGAGATGTTCGAGCGCCTGAGGCGGGTGCTATGAAGATATTCAATGTTTTGCAGTGTGTTCATGATGTACAAGTCCATTTTCTTGCTAGGTCGCACCACGTCTGAGGCGGGTGCTATGAAGATATTCAATGTTTTTCAGTGTGTTCATGATGTACAAGTCCATGTTCTTGCTAGGTCGCACCACGTCTGAGGTGGGTGCTATGGAGATATTCAATGTTTTTCAGTGTGTTCATGATGTAAAAGTCCATGTTCTGGCAGGTCGCACCACGTCTGAGGTGAAGAGAGTTCTGCAGTGCTATATAACCCCTATACTAACATATGGGTGCGAGTCTTGGATAATACACAAACAGGAAAGTGGGAAATTAGAGGCAACAGAGATGTGGTTCTACAGAAGAATGCTGAGAATACCATGGACTGCCAGAAAATCTAATGTAGAGGTGTTGAAAGAGTCAAATGCGAAACGGACTTTAATCAACAATATAAGAAAACGGCAATCTTCTTTTTTTGGCCACTTCATGAGACAGGCAGGTTTAGAGAACATAGTCACAACAGGCAAGGTTGAAGGCACCAGAGACAGAGGGCGACAATGTGAGAAAATATTAGACAGTTTGACAACCTGGCACGGCAAGGAAATAACAACGACTTTGATACATAATACTGTGGACAGAGAGCTGTGGAGAGCCATGACCACCGACGCCAGCCGGCATGGCACCAGATGATGATGACCAAGAGAATATTGCATCATGATCAGAGTAGTCTTCAAACGCTTGACTATCGAGGAAATTAAACCGTAAGCCCAAGTGTCGATGGAACTGGTGAGCGTCCTGTAGGGGAGTGTAGCAATAATAGAGATTCTACTGCCAGAGATCCCAGGCAGGGGGAATGCAGACAACATGAGTGTGTGTGTGTGTGTGGAGGTGTGTGGGTGTGTGGGTGTGTGAGTGTGTGGGTGTAGGGTGGGGGTGGGTGTGGGTGTGGGTGTGGGTGTGGGGGGTGTGTGTGTGTGTGCGTGCGCGTGCGCGTGTGTGTATGCGTGTGTGCAGTAAAGAAGCATCAGGATGAGAAAGTTGGAGAAGGTTGAGTTTATTGTTTTGTTGAGTATAGATGAAGTTGTATAGTCTGTTGAGAGTTGGATGATCGGACGGAGTAAAGAAGAGTATTCTCAATAGTGCAGCGCTGTAGAAGATGAAATAGTTCCGATTTAAAAGTGTTTATGGCAGATAGAAGATGGGAACAGTTTGTGGCGATAACATGCATACGTTGACAGGCTTCACCCGATACATCATGCATTGTTCGTGAGGTTTACCCGTCCTACCGACGAGTGCAAGTTGGAAGCACAGCCTCTGGGATTAGGTGTAGACCAAGGTTTCTCAAAGCGGGAGTAAAACGCCCACCTCGCGTCCTGAGAGACATTAGATAGTGATGCATGGTCAAGGGTCAGGAGGGGTGTAGGGATACAGGGTCAGTGAGTTGAAAGAGATTTAGGGCTGATCCTGTCAAATTCCTAATCAAAATTATACAAACACTTACTGCTTTTTATGTACAATAAGACAAGAAGTTATATCGATATTATTTGGAATATCTGACACCTGTTATCAACTAGGATTATTCAAACTTATATTGAAGTTTATGTGTAACTTGTAACTATATGTTCTATAAGTAACATGGGTAACTATATGCTTTATATGTAACATTGGTAAATCAATACTATTCTAATAGCATTACATCAATTATTGAAAAAAGTCCGAAAAGTATCAGGAGATATTTGAATCGGAAACCTTTAAGTGGCACCAATTCGTCTCTGAACTTGATCCAGCTCTTTTTTAAACTTCGAATAAATGGCATCACTGAAACAAAGATAAGACTTTAGTAGACAATTGGTAAGGGAGGCAATAAAAGTTACACAACACTTATTACGTCTACTAATGATTACATCCCTTTAAATACTACAGTTGCACGAAATAATCAGACTTATTCACAGTACATCAAATATTCTTGAAGTATTGTTACGCACTGTTACTGTCTACAAACACCGTGATCCTGACCAATGACTCATCCATCGACAGACATGACTTTTTTCTGGAACAACTTAAAAAAAAAAAACTTGACAGACATCGAGTTATAGATATGATGACAGATATATATGACTATTAAACTACAGGAACCATCAGCATTTCAAATCTGTTGTCATGTTGTGTTAAACACAAAGGAGACCAGGGGCGAGGCGTGGCCTTCTCATATGTATAAGCAGTAGATATGTCGACTGTATCAATTCTATCCCTGACCGTGTACCTACCTGGATTAGTTCCCTTGGCTATGTTACGGACAACTGACATTCACGTATTACTTACGTAGAACTTAACTACAGCAACTATAAGCTGTCGAAGTGATGCCTACAAATAGGATCAATTGTCACAGAAATAAGCGCCTTATCGCAATATTATTCTAAAGCGGGGGTGGGCAAACTTTTTGTGCAGAGGGCCGCATTGAAAATTGTAAAGCTATTGGAGGGCCGCATATAATATTATGTATGTTTTTGTTTAAAATTCTCGGTAAGTAATCAATTAAATATTTTTATTGTAAAGAAAGGTAGTTTTACATAATGTATAATATGGATAAATAGTTTTGCAAATATTTTAACAATGTTCGTGTATTTAAAAATGTGTTTGAGGTCCGCAAAATATCCAGTGGCGGGCCGCATGCGGCCCGCGGGCCATAGTTTGCCCACCCCTGTTCTAAAGTGATATTGAGTTATTACTCATATATTAATATTGACAAGATTCATACGCTTATACTCCTTTCAAAATGACAACTGACTGGAATAATTGTATACTACATTTTGTTACTTTGTAATTATATATATATATATACTCAAATTAATGTATTTAAATGTTTAAGCTATGCTTACACTGCTTATATGGACGCTTTGTCATTGAATTAGACTCATCTTAAAATTAGATAATTATTTCCATACTGACATTATGTTTCCACGGATACTATAAATATATTATTCTATCGCTAACTTCCAAAACAATTATAATATATTCATAACATTTAAGAAGACTCTTAAATATTGGTTGGGAAAAATTCAAGTCAAACATGCAAGTAAGAGAAGACACCAAATAGCAATATCTTTCTGCAACGATAAGAAGAAAACTATGTAACGTATATCGGACATGTACTTTTAATGAATGAATACAGACAGCTACTGTACGAAGTAAAGTGGGTACCAGATGGTAAAATAAAAAGAAGACCAAGAGAGAATCTTCGCAGAACAATCATCAAAGAAGGTATGACTATGGGTCTTAACAACATACAATGATTACACACAGCAGCATCACAGCGCTCGAACTGGAGAGCTCTGGTTTCTGCCATATGCACCGTGTTTGGCGCTAAAGGAACATAGATAGAATAACATGCTTAACTAAAGGAGGTCGAGTAGTTATATTTCCAGAACCACCACCTCCACTATTTTTATTGGTTTATAGCTTTGATATAACCAAATTGGACAAATATATGTGGTTGAAAGGGACGTACCAAAACATATGAGGTACATTTTACTTAATCAAATAACTTTCAAAAAAATAGGAAAATGTACAGAAATTATGAGTGTAAACAAATATCTACAATTGAAAATGTAAAGAAAAAATACATATTGAAAAATACATTTGTGTCCAATCACAATGTAAGACCAGAGGACTCTTCGGAAACACTCTTCTTTAGTGACCCATTTGACATTTCTTGTGATTTTCATTATCTATCGACACAAAGTATACACTGACCTATGAAAATCACAGGACAAGTCAAATGAATCACTTTAGGGGGATGTTTTCAAATGAGCCAGCAGGTCCTATATTTATGATCGGTCACAATACATTCGTCTTTATTGCAACACTATAAATATTACGTATGTTCCGCACAACTAGACTTAATCGTTGTATTTTCAGAAGTCAATTCTCAAAGTTTAGTTGACAACCTTACCCGATCAGATTTTCAAGCGAAGCGCCTGTAAATTGGCATATAATTTCGGGAACATTGTCATTATGTTTGGGCTGTTTGTTTTTTCTTGTTCGTTTTTTTTTCTATGTGTTTTATCTTTCACATGGTTATATTAAAGACATACAGTGGAAACATATAGGTAGGTCATGTCGTGTTTGATTGTTTAATTTGGTTTGGGTTAGTGTTGAGGCACAAACCCAAACCACATTAAACAATCACAAATGTTTGTTTTTTATACTTGTTCATCACATTTGTATAGTTGGGTTTTTTTTCATTCCATGCTAGTCTTCGCTTGCAAAGAAGAACATTATCATCAGGGTTCATGCCATATTGAAACTATGCACTGTTAACATTTAGAGTGGGGCATGTCATATTGAAGGTATGCACTGTTAACATATAGAGTGGGGCATGTCATATTAAATCTATGCACTGTTAACATATAGAGTGGGGCATGTCATATTGAAGCCAAGCACTGTTAACATACAGGTAGGGTCATGAGGGTTTAGTGAATGCATGTTTTTGTCTCACATGCACGGTTGTTTTAGAGGGTTTAGTGAATGCATGTTTTTGTCTCACATGCACGGTTGTTTTAGAGGGTTTAGTGAATGCATGTTTTTGTCTCACATGCACGGTTGTTTTAGAGAGTTTAGTGAATGCATGTTTTTGTCTCACATGCACGGTTGTTTTAGAGGGTTTAGTGAATGCATGTTTTTGTCTCACATGCACGGTTGTTTTAGAGGGTTTAGTGAATGCATGTTTTTGTCTCACATGCACGGTTGTTTTAGAGGGTTTAGTGAATGCATGTTTTTGTCTCACATGCACGGTTGTTTTAGAGGGTTTAGTGAATGCATGTTTTTGTCTCACATGCACGGTTGTTTTAGAGGGTTTAATGAATGCATGTTTTGTCTCACGTGCACATGTCTAAACCAAACATATTCACATCGTTTCACCACTGCCAAAAGTAGTTCTTGATAACCTGCAAGTTTGTTTTTTGTCTGTTGGATCAATATATTTGTGTTGTGTGTACTTGTTTTCCAATACGAACAATGAACACCACATGCGTGTATTTATATCTATCTCAAGATATAACACATGCAGACTCATGGGGAATCATCCTTCTAAAGTGACGCTAAGTTGTTCCGTGATTTTCATTGGGTGTCGGCACAAAGTATACACAAAGTAACCAATGAAAATCACAGGACAAATCAAATAGCGTCACTTAAGAAGAATGATTCCCAAGAAGTCTATATGACTATATTGACGAGCGACTCCTTAAAAGCATCGCATAGATCATGCTAAGAATTGACAAGTCCAATTTGACACACTTAACGTGTTATTGTAAAACCACGGAATCATACGTGATGACAAGCGTTATCTTTTAATGGATGGCTTTAAAACTAGGTCAAGGAATATCAACACTTGTTTTATTTTAATTCTTGTTCTTGTGGTCGATGGGAAATACGGCATGGATCTCTAGATATACAAGGGTATGCTGCGAATTGTATGACATCACAGCAATGGTTGGTAGTAAACGCAAACGTTATTGATAGTAGTTTTATATGTATACATATATCCTAGCTATACTGGTGAAATATGCCTCAGTAACGTTATACCATTTAACAAGCTTTCACCATCTTAGTGCAGGAACATGAAAAACCATGATACTCGGCAGCGTAGTGTCTAAGACACTAGACAGAGTCTCAGGTAACCAGGTTTTCCGATTGCCTGTGTTACTTGTGGGTTGTATAAATAAGATATCTCGCAGGGTTCACCTAGCTATCAGGAAATAGGTACCACAGATCGTATTCAGAGAATGTCGAGGAATGTTATCATTGTTACTCAGTAAATGTCGAAGGCAACACAAGACCGGCGGTAACTGATCAGCCACTTGCAGGTGACCACTTATTGATTAACGTGTTCTATGAAGATGATTCTATGACGATGATTCATATGAAGATGATTCATAACTCAATTACCATCAGTTTTACCATCAAATATGGGGTGCAAAGGGAACGCATTGCTCTAGGCGGACCCAGGGTTAGCAGATAACCAAGATCCCAAATGTACCTCCACGCGGTGCACCCTGGAAACAGAAACACAGCAGCTCGAGCTGATTCTGGCCAAATCATTTGGGGATCGTGTCCGAGAATGTGGAGGTAGCAGATGGAAAGAGATTTGACTGCACAAGAGACAGACAATATCTCCGACACCATCAGCATCACCACATATAACGACACTGTCGACATACAGTGAAGCTAGTCAGCTCAGTCCGAACATTGCAGGGGCGGCCAATGTAAAATGCACGTAAATGTAGATGCATGGCAAGAGACAAATATATTTCATACCGAGTACAATGAAACAATGAAAGGGCAGAACAGCGCTAGAGGGCAGCGCGAACTGCAAATAGAAAGTGAAAAGTCCCTAGGAAAGGGGAACTACAAGCTTAGTCAGCTCGAGACGAGCTTCTAGTTACCTGTGTCCCTTACAGGCAGAGACCCAGACCCATTCATTAGCGTATGATAAAGCAAGAAGACCTAATCCAACTCTAATGTCGAGCCTTCCTAAACCGAAAATATGCTCGCGAAGAGAAAGGGTTCTGTATCCGACGGGCTTAGGCAAGAAAGGGACAACGATGGTAGTACTGGCCCAACTCTACTGTCAAGGTTTCCTATACCGGAAGCGCACTTGCAGAGAGAAAGGGTTCCGTGCCCGATGGGCTCAGGCACAAAAGGGACAACGATTTAGTCCTGGCCCAACTCTACTGTCAGGTTTTCCTACACCGGAAATACACTTGAAGAGAGAAAGGGTTCAGTACCTGATGGGCTCAGGCGCTATTGGGACAAGGACGCTCAGCTCGAGAACGCCTTGCTCTCAAACGCGTGGTGTGAGACTCGAGCTTGGACAAGGGGTACACGATGTCGGTGAATGACACCTCGGCTAAGAGGACGAAAGAGCCAGGGTCCAACTCCTCTGTTGAGTTCTTCCCCTTAAGGAACCAGTCTCACGGGTGAGAAACGGTTCAGTACCCAATGGGCACAGGCACAGCACGTCCAATTACACGAGGCAAGTTCATAGACAGTGGAATACCTCGTGCGAGTCAGACGAGAGCAAAAATCGTTTGGGCGAAGAGTCGCCACTACGCGTGCCTGGAGACAGATATAGAGGCTGTCACAGGCTAAGGGTAGCCCACCTGAATTGTCAAGGCATGCCGAAATCGGATGTGCTAGGCCTACAAGGCGCATAACGGTGGCACAACGTAATCACGCTCCCGGCGGAAATCGCACGGATATCCGTGATGGTTACAATGGAGCGAACGTAAAACAAACAAACAAACCATCAACTATGCAGCTGATGATTGTGAAGATTGTGACATTCACATGCGTATAAAATAACTATTACATTTTCTAGCATAATTAGATCTGGATACATTTAAACGTTCAGTGCTACATATTTATTTGTTCCATATGGTCTAGCACATCCGATTTCGGCATGTATTTTATTGTGATTATCATCCATGCTATCGCATTCCAATATGTCGACCGTTGTGGAGAGTGTATCTACTCTTGTTCGTTAGGAATCACCATATGTGTGACTTTACAGACCACATCTTTCCTGTATACCGTTTCCATGTTGAAAATAGTAATCAATGGTATTGTACTTGGGCCAACTACGATTAATAAGAACGAGGTTTTCAGTCGCAGGCAAATAAGTCTTGTACAAAAAGACGATGTCAGTGAACACTGTGCTGACATTTCTTATCCGAGAGCCTAGTTCCGGTATGAGAAATGCTACACATTAGAGTAGCCCACACTGCCCATATGTTGTTGCCGCTCGAAATTCGATCAAAGAATAGCAAGACGGGTTTTAGATGAATTTCGATGTCCTATTTCATATGGGGGCCAAAGTGACCCAGAAGAAAGCCACGCTAAAATTTGATGTGTCGGAGAGAGAGGTGCAGAAATTACAGATATGATAAATAATTACACAAGCCTTTCCGTTTTCCAGACTACATCCTGAAAATTTGCAGGAGTATGAGAACCAACATAGAAGAAGAAGAATAAGATTTGAACTCTGTTTACTTAAGTATCTTAGACGAGGTTTTGTTCACCTCACTACTTCGCTCAAGTAAGAGTTTAATCAGTGAATCCCACACTTTTTTGCCCCGTAGATCCCTTGCTGATTTGTTTTTTTTATTTTTTTTAATATTTTTTTTAATCATAGACCCTCAATTCAACTTGCCTAAAATTGAATTTTTCAACACACATTAACTTTTAATGTGTGTTTTCTCACCTGACACATTGCGGCTCACTTTGATTATGTTTTTGTAGAGTGGACAACTGTAAAAAATAAAAACAGTACATGTCAAATGTTTATTCATAAGAATAAAAAGAGACCTTTATTAAAAAGAGAACAACTCGCTCAAACCCAATTTGTATTCTCGCTGACACGGACAGCTTGCTCATCGACATCCACCTTTGAGGTCCATATAGACTACTTTGTGAACTTGTGGTTTACATACACGTCTTTCTCTCACAGCACTTTACCCATGTAATTGTTTACACACATGTTTTTCTCTCACAGCACTTTACCCATGTAATTGTTTACACATACGTTTTTGTCCCACAACACTTCACCTGTGTGTTTACACACACGTCTTTCTCTCACAGCACTTTACCCATGTAATTGTTTACACGCATGTTTTTCTCTCACATCACTTTACCCATGTAATTGTTTACACATACGTTTTTGTCCCACAACACTTCACATGTGTGTTTACACACACGCCTTTCTCTCACAACACTTCTCCCGTATAAGTGTTTACACACACGTCTTTCTCTCACAACACTTCTCCCGTATAAGTGTTTACACACACGCCTTTCTCTCACAACACTTCTCCAGTATAAGTGTTTACACACACGCCTTTCTCTCACAACACTTCTCCCGTATAAGTGTTTACACACACGTCTTTCTCTCACAACACTTCTCCCGTATAAATGTTTACACACACGCCTTTCTCTCACAACACTTCTCCCATATTAGTGTTTACACACACGTCTTCTCTGACAACACTTCTCCCATATTAGTGTTTACACACACGTCTTTCTCTGACAACACTTCTCCCATATTAATGTTTACACACACGTCTTTCTCTCACAGTTGTTCTTTGTCGTCACCAGCTATTTTAAGGTGACATAAAAACACATTCTCGACTATAACACTGTTTTATCCATGGCTTCCGAGTTTTCTTATTCTAAATATATTACCTCCTGCACCAGGCTTCACCCTGTTACAGTGCTTTACCTATTTCGCAAACGTTCCCAAGTTGTACTCCACGTATGTCTTTGTGCCTTTTTTCATTACAACTACGACTTGCAATGTTCGTCTCACTATCACTGTTGAGATCAAATATCATACTTTCCATGACAGTTATTGGTAACTGTTGCGACAGTGTAGGGACACTGCTGCTATAGTTTCGGGAACACTGCTGTGACAGTTTCGGGACACTGCAGCGACAGTGATATGGGATGTTTAGATCAATAGGTAAGGATTGTAAATATTGAGTATCTGGGTGCAATCAATGTTGATTCCATTACAGTCTACATCATAGAATAGTTTGAGAATCGTTGTATTGGAACAAACGCCGAAGTGAAAATAAATTCTACATGGTAGAATAGTTTGAGAATCGTTGTATTAGAATAAACGCCGAAGTGAAAACAAAGAAAAATCGTAGTAAATTAACCAGACATTAAATATTTAAAAAGCTGGTACGTCAAAAAAGCGTCGCACAAAGTATTCAGTGAACTGTGTGTGTAAGCATTTCAAAAATACAAGTTAGTAACAAATTGGTAGCTTATCGTGTTCGTGACATAGTCATCAACCCAGCATTTTTTGACTGTAGTGATTTTCTAGGCAATATAAATACGTTCAGTAGTTTGTCATAGCTTTCAAGTTAGTAATAAACTTACCAGTAGACTCTTATCAACAATTATTTCTCAAACTAACTAACCACAATCAAGCATGCTTAACCTTTTCGCCGCTGTTGGCATCGCTAGTGACATAGCCACAGATGCTCACTATCCTTTTTCTGACGGTTCTATTATCACGACATAAATTTTTATATAGGCCCTATCAAAACATTCACCAATTGTGTTATTAACCCAGCACCCCCATCTCCTACTCCCTCGATCCAAAAATGTTTCCGCCTATGTATTCAGGCTCTCAAACAGTGCTAACCGCACACAGTAACATCCATACAATACACTACCCAATAGTCAAGGATACATAGACGCGTATCACAATCATGAAACGTTTAATAACATACACGGAGGCACTTAGTAAACATGGGAGCCTTGAATCAGTTGTTAAATTTTGTACTTATCTGTATTGCATTTTATTTTTATCAGTCTTATCTTTATAGAAGACCCAGTTATAAAGATGTTCTGGAAATTCGTTCTTCTTATGATTTTATTATTGGTAAGTTTATGATATTTTATGTTCTCTTTCGTCTTTATGTCACATCATTTGTTATATTTAATATATAACTTATCTGATCCCCTGGGGTGCTAGTTTTCACTCTTTCTTGCCTGTGCCAGGTAATGGTAGGTGCATGCCTTCTTGAGCTGTATTGTGTCTGTATAAAGAGTGTTAGTGATGGAGGGGTTTGGTGGTAACATTTGTTTTCGTAGGTCTTGTAGTGCAGAGCATTCAATAAAGTGATGTTTTACTGTTTCCTACTCTTGCCTGTTGCAGTATGGTATGCCGTAATCCTTTGTAGATGTTTATTAAGTTGTGTATATGTGTTGTTTGTAGCGTAAATATTGTGATTTTATCTTTACGGTGTAATCTATTTATTCTGGCGTGTGGATTTATTTGGAACATATCTGCATATAGCACTCCTCTTTTTGAGCCAGTGACCCATCGGTCCATCAATTGTTGTTTACAGTTGTTGCGGATAATGTGTGGAGCTGTTCTACGGTTGGTAGAAATTCTAAGTTGGGGTATACTTGCTCCATTTTTTGCCAATTTATCAGCACTTTCGTTCCCACTGATATCTGTGTGGCCTGGTATCCACTGTATTGTAGTATTTATGCCATAGAATGTAAGTATATTTGTAGCTTGAACTATGTTGCTATCCACTGTATTGTAGTATTGATGCCGTATGATGTAAGTATATTTGTAGCTTGAACTATGTTGCTTATAGTTTTCTCTGCTGTTGGATTATAGTTTTAAATGGCTTGTAGAGCAGACATGGAGTGTAAATATTACTAGGTACTTTTTGACGTGTTGCATCGTTTTTGTATTTGGTGGTGATGTATAGGAGAGTTTCTGATATTGCTATCACCTTTGCATCATAGTTGCTGCAGAAATCTTCATAAGAAGCAGATAACTCTATTGATGTTTTGTAAAGGGGGACTATGAGAGCCAAATCCTGCATTGATTGTGGCTTTGAAGGTTGACCAATCTCTGCATGCTTGGATCCAGTCCTTGGGGTAGGAGCCTATAGTCTCTAGTGCAATGGACTTAATGATGTTTTTGTTGCCTTGGTTACTGACTTGTCAATTAGTGTAATGTTTATTTGGGCAGTATGAGGGATGCATTTGGTGGGATATTTGATACTCTCTCAGATTCCTCTCTAGCTTCAAGATGATGATGTTTCTTGGTTAATTCAAGAAGGTGATGTTTCTTGTTTAGTTCACGAAGGTGATGTTTCTTGTTTAGTTCACGAAGGTGATGTTTCTTGTTTAGTTCAAGAAGGTGATGTTTCTTGTTTAGTTCAGGAAGGTGATGTTTTTAGTTCAGGAAGGTGATGTTTCTTGTTTAGTTCAGGAAGGTGATGTTTCTTGTTTAGTTTAGGAAGGTGATGTTTCTTGTTTAGTTCACGAAGGTGATGTTTCTTGTTTAGTTCAAGAAGGTGATGTTTCTTGTTTAGTTCAGGAAGGTGATGTTTTTAGTTCAGGAAGGTGATGTTTCTTGTTTAGTTCAGGAAGGTGATGTTTCTTGTTTAGTTTAGGAAGGTGATGTTTCTTGTTTAGTTCACGAAGGTGATGTTTCTTGTTTAGTTCAAGAAGGTGATGTTTCTTGTTTAGTTCAGGAAGGTGATGTTTTTAGTTCAGGAAGGTGATGTTTCTTGTTTAGTTCAGGAAGGTGATGTTTCTTGTTTAGTTCAGGAAGGTGATGTTTTTAGTTCAGGAAGGTGATGTTTCTTGTTTAGTTCAGGAAGGTGATGTTTCTTGTTTAGTTCAGGAAGGTGATGTTTCTTGTTTAGTTCAGGAAGGTGATGTTTTTAGTTCAGGAAGGTGATGTTTTAGTTCAGGAAGGTGATGTTTCTTGTTTAGTTCAGGAAGGTGATGTTTCTTGTTTAGTTCAAGAAGGTGATGTTTTTAGTTCAGGAAGGTGATGTTTCTTGTTTAGTTCAGGAAGGTGATGTTTCTTGTTTAGTTCAGGAAGGTGATGTTTCTTGTTTAGTTCAGGAAGGTGATGTTTCTTGTTTAGTTCAGGAAGGTGATGTTTTTAGTTCAGGAAGGTGATGTTTCTTGTTTAGTTCAGGAAGGTGATGTTTCTTGTTTAGTTCAGGAAGGTGATGTTTCTTGTTTAGTTCAGGAAGGTGATGTTTCTTGGTTAATTCAAGAAGGTGATGTTTCTTGTTTAGTTCAGTAAGGTGATGTTTCTTGTTTAGTTCAGGAAGGTGATGTTTCTTGTATAAATAACCAAATGGTCAGAGGGTGTCAGACAAAGTGGAGGTTGCCGCAGTAACCGAATGAACAAATAGTAAAGTAAAATGAATTAAACAGGTTACTAAAAACACTTACCTTGCCTATGAATAAAAATATATAAAAAAGTATATATAAAAAACATACAATAAAACTAAACAGGACAATTCTCCACATATCGGCTCAAATGGAACCTTTTTCAAGAGACAAACAACAGTAAACACCACAATAATAAACAGAATAGATGACTTAGCCTGTCTAAAGCCACGTCTCCAAAACATAAAACCACGTCTCCATGATGCAGGATTTGAAAATCATTTTTCAAAAAATTTTTACTATTTGATGTTTCTTGTTTAGTTCAGGAAGGTGATATTTCTTGGTTAATTCAAGAAGGTGATGTTTCTTGTTTAGTTTAGGAAGGTGATATTTCTTGGTTAATTCAAGAAGGTGATGTTTCTTGTTTAGTTTAGGAAGGTGATGTTTCTTGTTTAGTTCAGGAAGGTGATGTTTCTTGTTTAGTTCAAGAAGGTGATGTTTTTAGATTAGTTCAGGAAGGTGATGTTTCTTGTTTACTTCAGGAAGGTGATGTTTCTTGTTTACTTCAGGAAGGTGATGTTTCTTGTTTAGTTCAAGAAGGTGATGTTTCTTGTTTACTTCAGGAAGGTGATGTTTCTTGTTTAGTTCAGGAAGGTGATATTTCTTGGTTAATTCAAGAAGGTGATGTTTCTTGTTTAGTTTAGGAAGGTGATGTTTCTTGTTTAGTTTAGGAAGGTGATGTTTCTTGTTTAGTTTAGGAAGGTGATGTTTCTTGTTTAGTTTAGGAAGGTGATGTTTCTTGTTTAGTTTAGGAAGGTGATGTTTCTTGTTTACTTCAGGAAGGTGATGTTTCTTGTTTACTTCAGGAAGGTGATGTTTCTTGTTTACTTCAGGAAGGTGATGTTTCTTGTTTAGTTCAGGAAGGTGATGTTTCTTATTTACTTCAGGAAGGTGATGTTTCTTGTTTAGTTCAGGAAGGTGATATTTCTTGGTTAATTCAAGAAGGTGATGTTTCTTGTTTAGTTTAGGAAGGTGATGTTTCTTGTTTAGTTTAGGAAGGTGATGTTTCTTGTTTAGTTTAGGAAGGTGATGTTTCTTGTTTAGTTCAGGAAGGTGATGTTTCTTGTTTAGTTTAGGAAGGTGATGTTTCTTGTTTAGTTCACGAAGGTGATGTTTCTTGTTTAGTTCAAGAAGGTGATGTTTCTTGTTTAGTTCAGGAAGGTGATGTTTTTAGTTCAGGAAGGTGATGTTTCTTGTTTAGTTCAGGAAGGTGATGTTTCTTGTTTAGTTTAGGAAGGTGATGTTTCTTGTTTAGTTCACGAAGGTGATGTTTCTTGTTTAGTTCAAGAAGGTGATGTTTCTTGTTTAGTTCAGGAAGGTGATGTTTTTAGTTCAGGAAGGTGATGTTTCTTGTTTAGTTCAGGAAGGTGATGTTTCTTGTTTAGTTCAGGAAGGTGATGTTTTTAGTTCAGGAAGGTGATGTTTCTTGTTTAGTTCAGGAAGGTGATGTTTCTTGTTTAGTTCAGGAAGGTGATGTTTCTTGTTTAGTTCAGGAAGGTGATGTTTTTAGTTCAGGAAGGTGATGTTTTAGTTCAGGAAGGTGATGTTTCTTGTTTAGTTCAGGAAGGTGATGTTTCTTGTTTAGTTCAAGAAGGTGATGTTTTTAGTTCAGGAAGGTGATGTTTCTTGTTTAGTTCAGGAAGGTGATGTTTCTTGTTTAGTTCAGGAAGGTGATGTTTCTTGTTTAGTTCAGGAAGGTGATGTTTCTTGTTTAGTTCAGGAAGGTGATGTTTTTAGTTCAGGAAGGTGATGTTTCTTGTTTAGTTCAGGAAGGTGATGTTTCTTGTTTAGTTCAGGAAGGTGATGTTTCTTGTTTAGTTCAGGAAGGTGATGTTTCTTTGTTAATTCAAGAAGGTGATGTTTCTTGTTTAGTTCAGTAAGGTGATGTTTCTTGTTTAGTTCAGGAAGGTGATGTTTCTTGTATAAATAACCAAATGGTCAGAGGGTGTCAGACAAAGTGGAGGTTGCCGCAGTAACCGAATGAACAAATAGTAAAGTAAAATGAATTAAACAGGTTACTAAAAACACTTACCTTGCCTATGAATAAAAATATATAAAAAAGTATATATAAAAAACATACAATAAAACTAAACAGGACAATTCTCCACATATCGGCTCAAATGGAACCTTTTTCAAGAGACAAACAACAGTAAACACCACAATAATAAACAGAATAGATGACTTAGCCTGTCTAAAGCCACGTCTCCAAAACATAAAACCACGTCTCCATGATGCAGGATTTGAAAATCATTTTTCAAAAAATTTTTACTATTTGATGTTTCTTGTTTAGTTCAGGAAGGTGATATTTCTTGGTTAATTCAAGAAGGTGATGTTTCTTGTTTAGTTTAGGAAGGTGATATTTCTTGGTTAATTCAAGAAGGTGATGTTTCTTGTTTAGTTTAGGAAGGTGATGTTTCTTGTTTAGTTCAGGAAGGTGATGTTTCTTGTTTAGTTCAAGAAGGTGATGTTTTTAGATTAGTTCAGGAAGGTGATGTTTCTTGTTTACTTCAGGAAGGTGATGTTTCTTGTTTACTTCAGGAAGGTGATGTTTCTTGTTTAGTTCAAGAAGGTGATGTTTCTTGTTTACTTCAGGAAGGTGATGTTTCTTGTTTAGTTCAGGAAGGTGATATTTCTTGGTTAATTCAAGAAGGTGATGTTTCTTGTTTAGTTTAGGAAGGTGATGTTTCTTGTTTAGTTTAGGAAGGTGATGTTTCTTGTTTAGTTTAGGAAGGTGATGTTTCTTGTTTAGTTTAGGAAGGTGATGTTTCTTGTTTAGTTTAGGAAGGTGATGTTTCTTGTTTACTTCAGGAAGGTGATGTTTCTTGTTTACTTCAGGAAGGTGATGTTTCTTGTTTACTTCAGGAAGGTGATGTTTCTTGTTTAGTTCAGGAAGGTGATGTTTCTTATTTACTTCAGGAAGGTGATGTTTCTTGTTTAGTTCAGGAAGGTGATATTTCTTGGTTAATTCAAGAAGGTGATGTTTCTTGTTTAGTTTAGGAAGGTGATGTTTCTTGTTTAGTTTAGGAAGGTGATGTTTCTTGTTTAGTTTAGGAAGGTGATGTTTCTTGTTTAGTTTAGGAAGGTGATGTTTCTTATTTAGTTTAGGAAGGTGATGTTTCTTGTTTACTTCAGGAAGGTGATGTTTCTTGTTTACTTCAGGAAGGTGATGTTTCTTGTTTAGTTCAGGAAGGTGATGTTTCTTGTTTACTTCAGGAAGGTGATGTTTCTTGTTTAGTTCAGGAAGGTGATATTTCTTGGTTAATTCAAGAAGGTGATGTTTCTTGTTTACTTCAGGAAGGTGATGTTTCTTGTTTAGTTCAGGAAGGTGATATTTCTTGGTTAATTCAAGAAGGTGATATTTCTTGTTTACTTCAGGAAGGTGATGTTTCTTGTTTACTTCAGGAAGGTGATGTTTCTTGTTTACTTCAGGAAGGTGATGTTTCTTGTTTACTTCAGGAAGGTGATGTTTCTTGTTTACTTCAGGAAGGTGATGTTTCTTGTTTAGTTCAGGAAGGTGATGTTTCTTGTTTACTTCAGGAAGGTGATGTTTCTTGTTTACTTCAGGAAGGTGATGTTTCTTGTTTACTTCAGGAAGGTGATGTTTCTTGTTTAGTTCAGGAAGGTGATGTTTCTTGTTTACTTCAGGAAGGTGATGTTTCTTGTTGAGTTCTATTTAATCTATAAAGGATGTTAATTGCTTCTGCTTTCGTTCTTTAACTCATGCGGGTTAGCATTATATGGTCTAGAGAACGCAGTGCACTCTGTCACAGTTTACAGCTTGACTATGATAATCTGCTAGTGGTCCTAACACATCCAGCTTGAGAATTGTTAATGAGTCACGCTGACCCTTTCTAGTGTGTGTCAGGCAAGCAGACTTCCAAAACCTCTTCAGTCGCTTCTTACGAAATGCATGAGAGGACACAGAAAGGTGCTATTACTGTTGCTACTAATCTGGATTTGGACTCAGAAAACAAAAATAGTATGGAACTACCAGGCAAACTAAAATCTTAACCCTAACCCTAAAAACTTAGCTAACAATGACAGATGAAATTTGATGTAAAATCGAATATGTATATATAGGTAAACCTTGCAGTATTTTCATTACAACAACCGGTACTTTGAGAATTCAACAACAGATGCAGATCAATTTAAGAACACAACAGAAAGGCTGATGTAAACAATATTATACTATTCGCTCATAGACAGGTTAGATATAAACTCAACATTAGCAAAAGGCAAGAAGAAAGAATAGTGAACCTGTTAAAATAGAGTAAGCGTCGATTGGAATGCAACCATATTATTTCCTACCGTTTATAGCAGTGTTTCCCAATGTGATTGTCCAGTGGGGCAATTTTAACACATTGTAATTATGCTTAGTTTAGAGAATTATTCAATTTTTGAATATACAAAATGTGTATATGTTACATTGGGGGGGGGGGGTGTCAGAACTTTTGAAAGACTTAGGTGGGGCATAGTTAAAAAAGTTGGAAAACACTGGTCTAGAGCTATTTTATTTGTTTACACTTGTTTGCTTTTGTGCAGAGGTAAAAGGTTAACCAATGATATTAATGGTCAAATTTGCCGGAACACAGGGAAACTATTAAGATTTTTCACGACCCACCAGGGCTCTCCATTTGACCTAAACTATAACTGCCAAATTTCATCCGCATACGTCGCTTAGTTTTGGCGAGTCTGTAGCGAACATGAAAGACACAGAGTTACGGAGATGTCCATTTATATACATATATAATAACATGGGTGGTAGGAGTGCCATTGTATTTATAGCACAATGCAAAGCATTGTTTAAAAACCCGAGGTCGTGGTGACTACATTACCAGAACAGCGACCTCCACTATTTTTTATAGTTTAAAGCTCTGATATAATCAAATTGGACTAAAATCTACCATTGAAAGGAGCATGCCTCGCACTAAGAGGCATATTTTATGTAACCAAAGTATTGTTATTCGCGATTTTGACTTAGTGTATTGTCTTGTCGATTTTAGTCTCACAGATGCAAGACATTATGTTGAATACACCACGGTACTGCACTCATCAATACATAGGGATTAATAAAGATAAGATTTAGATAACTCAAGATTTAGATAACTCAAGATTTAGATAACTCAAGATTTAGACAACTCAAGATTTAAATAACTCAAGATTTAGATAATTCAAGATTTAGATAACTCAAGATTTAGATAACTCAAGATTTAAATAACTCAAGATTTAGACAACTCAAGATTTAGATAACTCAAGATTTAGATAATTCAAGATTTAGATAATTCAATATTTAGATAACTCAAGATTTATATATTTAGATAACTCAATATTTAGATAACTTAAGATTTATATATTTAGATAACTCAATATTTACCGGTAGATAACTCAATATTTAGATAACTCAAGATTTAGATAACTCAAGATTTAGATAACTCAAGATTTAAATAACTCAAGATTTAGACAACTCAAGATTTAAAAAACTCAAGATTTAAATAACTCAAGATTTAGATAACTCCATATTTAGATAATTCAATATTTAAATAACTCAATATTTAGATAACTCAAGATTTAGATAACTCAATATTTAGATAACTCAAGATTTAGACAACTCAAGATTTAGACAACTTAGATTTAAACAACTCAATATTTAGATAACTCAAGATTTAGATAGCTCAAGATTTAGATAACTCAAGATTTAAATAACTCAAGATTTAGATAACTCAAGCTTTAGATAACTCAAGCTTTAGATAACTTAATATAGAATCATTCAGATACACAAGAATACAATCTTGAATGAAGCATTACTGGACAACAGTGTTGTTTATAATTTTGGCAAATAAAAAAAGGCATCACCTCTGCCTCAACCAAGCACAGGTAGAGGTACGGACAAACAATACTATGAACAAAAGAAGAATGGAAACAGAAAACCGATGAGTACTTAGTATCCAAGCTAATAACAGAACCAGGGAATCTATCAAATGATGTGTCTGACCCACAAGCTACATCAAAATGATCTGTGTGAGCCACAAGCTACATCAAAATGATCTGTCTGACCCACAAGTGACATCAAAGATTATCGACAATGCATGATATAGTTCGGAGAACTAGTCTGATGTTTTTGTGCCTGACACATCAGACTTCGGCATAGATATTTGTTGACTTTGACATATAGAATAGATCATCCAGCTCGACCAATAAGCCTCCTTAGTTGCCACTTATGCATATTCTTGTGTTTTTCGTTTATTTTACCAACTATACATGTCTAAACTATTATAAACATCATTTACGTTAATCTATTGAATAAATAAATCAGAATGAACATGCAAGTGGAATCAAATATATACTGTTGCCACTAATACTTTGTGATATCAAAATAACCGGGGGGGGGGGGGGGAACAGATACAACTATTTAAAAAGTCAAAATTCCAATTTGATTCCTTGAAAATGTTAATATATCTTTTGTTGATTTATAATTATCAGATTTTGAGATTTTTAACATGTTCTAGTCGGAGGTGGCTCAGCTGGTAGCGTTCTTGCCGCAAGACTTTCAGAGAATGTATCCAGAACTGTTCTCCTACTTGAAGCTGGTCCATCAGACACTGGACACGCACAGATATATACACCTTCAAGACTGAGTGAGATGTTTCTTAGTCAATTTGATTGGATTTACTACACCGAACCTCAGAATCATAGTTGTTTGGCTTTGGAAGGAAGGGTACTGTATCTTATATTTCATACATCTATAACATACTGATTTGTTAACACAATAATATTTCATACATCTATAACATACTGATTTGTTAAACAACCACATTTCATACATCTATAACATACTGATTTGTTAACACAATAATATTTCATGAATTTATAAATACTGATTTGTTAACAATAATATTTCATGCATTTATAACATACTGATTCATTCACAAAATGATATTCAATTTTAATATTAATTATTTAAATTAATTAGGCCTATTTTCTTATTCCTCTTTTTCTTCTGCCTCGTTCTCCAGTCGGAGACAGACTCTGATACTGTTTTCTTCAATGAACTGGACTGTGGTCATCAGCCCCAAGACAAGGCTGAAGTGCTTGTCTGTCAAAGCTGTTTCAGAAAACATTAGTTTTATTTTTCTGATGTGGTACAGCTAACAATTCCATCAAATATTTTCTAGATATTGTTTACAAGGGCACATATCGGTGTTGCTAACTTCAAACCTTATTCTAGAGATTGTTTATAGGGGCACATATCGGTGTTGCTAACTTCAAACCTTATTCTAGAGATTGTTTACAGGGGCACATACCGGTGTTGCTAACTTCAAACCTTATATGCATATCTTGTTTGAGTCTCTGCTCTGGCATGTTCTCAATCTTCTTCTTTTGCATATTCGCTGTATATAGTCCGGAGAATGGAATTCTCTGTCATGGTTTACAGCATTGATGCGATATCTGCGCCTTTCGGTCTGAGACATTCGACTTCAGCATGACTTTGGGTCACTGACCCTATATGGGATGAGACAGCCAACTCCATAACATAACCTCCTTAGTTGCCTCTTATGGTATACATGGAAAGTAAACAGTGTTGCTGTCATGGGACCTACTGTTTTACTAATTACTTCTAGATACATAATTCCTGGAATATAATTACCTCCAGTGTTAAATTGAAATTGTTGGGTTGGAATTTCTCGCAATGTGGGTCTTGTACGTTCCACGTGATGTTTTCTATGGAGACCTATATGTTTAACCGATGTAGTCAGAGGATGTAACCATGACCATCTTCAATTAAGACCTTCCAACCAAATTAATTAGGACCCCATTTATGGCGTTTTTTTATTATTGTTGGGCTTTTGGCTGGTCATTATTTAAATACTTGGAATCGCATGCCAAAAATAACCAAGGCGACTCCAAGTATATAAATAGTCACCAACTGAAATCCCAACAATAATCAAAATGTTACGAATTGGATCCTAATTAATTATGTTGGAAGGTCTTCTTATTGCCAAACTCAATGCAACTATGTTGGACACCATTTTTAACCACCAAACAGTGCTATATCTCTGCCAGTGTGATCACGGATGTGTTTTTCCGGTATTAAGCATTCTGCACATGTTTTTTTCTTATATGTTCAATAGTTTCTAATGTATTGCATTGAACTGTCGAAGGAGGAAAAAGCAGAGGAGGGAAAATAAAACCAAGGACAGACAACATCAAGGAATGGACAGGACAGGATATTCTATACTCATCCGCATCGCTGAGGATAGAATTCGCTGGAGAACTCTGTGTGCTGAAGCATCCAATGTGGTACCCCTATGACCCTGAAGGGTTACGGGTTTATTGATTGAATTTATTGTATTGAAAAAGTTATCTGAACTAATTATGTTAATTTTATTACAGAAACTCTACTTACCTAGAGGCAAAGCACTGGGAGGTTCCAGCATAATTAACTACATGACATGGAGTAGAGGACATAGAAGGGACTATGACATGTGGGCGGAACGAGGCTGTAAAGGGTGGAGCTACAAAGATGTCCTGCCATATTTTATCAAATCAGAAGACTTTATATCAAAAAATAAAATGAACACGGGTAAGTCAGTCTTGAAAAAAATCAAATAATTCATATACATTTAGCACATTGGAGAAAGAAAAACTAATGCTGCAGAATTTTTTTTAATATTCATCTATGTCCATGAATTGTATAATTATGTTTTAACTTACATCTATGCAGTGGCGTAGCATGGGTCAATGCCGCCTGGGGCGGAATCATAATTTTCCGCCCTTGTGGCATTAAAAAATATATGGCAGTGATTAGGAAAGCCTGGACAAGAATAAAATTGCCGCCCTCCCGATGATGCCGCCCGGGGCGGTCCGCACCTCCGCCCCCCCCCCCCTCTCGCTACGCCACTGCATCTATGTCCATGAATTATATAATTATGTTTTAACTCTATGTACATTAATCTATGTCCATTAATTATGTTTTAATTTATAACTATGTCCATGAATTATGTTTTAATTTACATCTACGTCCAAGAATTATGGTAGCATATTTTGGCAATTATTGACCACCAATATGCTCAACAACAACTTTCAAGAACTTCCCCGCCTTGCCTTCCCTGCCTTGTTTTTCTTCTTCCCCCCCCCCCCTTTTCGCCATTTAGACTGAGTGGCTGAACCATTTTAAAAAACAACTGATATTTTTTCAGATTTTTAAAACAAAAAATCTAATTAAAGGAATTGTTGTTGGTCTATCTATGTATCTCCAGGTGAATGGTAGTCAGAATGTCCACATGTGTCGTTAAGCGTATGGGTTGTGACTTGCTTTTTTTAATTTATATTTGAACTGAGTTCTTGTTAGATCTAATCTTTAATTGTTTGTTATTATTACTAGCTGTGGTTTAATTGTTATGTTATTATTTCTAGTAATGTTTTAATTGTTTTAGATTATCGGGGCAATGCTGGTCCAATCAAGGTCACCGAACTGAAGGGTTACCAGCTTTCTCAAGACTTCATTAACTCAGGAATCAGCCTGGGCTATTTGGAACGAGATTACAATGCCGAACAACAAGAAGGTATAGAAATCCTGTTACACTTAATCTGTCATTATCTCTCTCTCTCTCTATTTCTATCTCTCTCTATTTCTATCTCTCTTTATCTCTTACACACACGCACGCACACAAGTTTATGTGTGGTGTCCAAAGCAATACTGATATTTATTTTATATTACGGTGCAAGAGATTCGACCTACAATTAAACATTCTAAGAATACTACATTAGGTATTGAAATGAGTCCTTGTCTACTCTTCTTCTTCTTCTGCGTTCGTTCTCAAACTCCTGCAGATTGTAGGATAGCAGGATGTAGTCCGGAGAACGGAATGTGTTGTGTCATGGTTTACAGCATTGCTGCGATATCTGTGCCTTTCAACCTGACACATCCGACTTCAGCATGGCTTTGGGTCACTGACCCTATATGAGATGGGACAGCCAACTCCATCCCATAACCTCCTTAGTCGCCTTTTACGACATGCATGGAAGGTAAACAGTGTTGCTATTCTTTGCTCCCCTTTCGGGCCCTGGCAACACACGGGCGTTGTCTACTCTAACTTCTTGCTTTTGTATTACTGATGGTAGTGTTGATGTCATGACATGGGTAAGCTGCAGGATGACCAGATTGAAGAACTAACATGATTTTTTTCCAAGTATCTTCTGTGAAGACTGGCTGCACAGCTACTTGATACCAATACAAAAACCTGGTAAATATATAAACTACGTTGTAAGGATTTTGAAGACTAATATTGAAAAATATTATTGGCAAATTGCTTGAAATGGTCATTGCAAAAACCTCCATGTGGTTTCGAACATATACTTCCACCTACACTTTAAGGATACAGCCCAAAAGTAATGGTTGCTGTTTTTGTGAACAATGATTCTTATCTGCTATATCAAAAGCTGGTCCTGTCAGTGGTCATTTCTTGGTCGTAGGATTGAGGATGGCGGTTGACCATTTTTATTGATTATTCATAAATTTCAGTGTGTAATTCCCTCTTTTCCATGAGAAATGTGATAGGTTTCTCTCCTTTTTGTGGGAAAATCGATATGGATGGCGGGTATCCACTTTTTGACTAAGTTCCTGGTACTACAAGTCATGTCTGAGTTCCTAAGGAGGAGTGAAAATGGAATATCTCAAACTATCCTTATGTCTGAGTTCCTAAGGAGGAGTGAAAATGGAATATCTCAAACTCCCCTTATGTCTGAGTTCCTAAGGAGGGGTGAAAATGGAATATCTCAAACTCCCCTTATGTCTGAGTTCCTAAGGAGGAGTGAAAATGGAATATCTCAAACTCCCCTTATGTCTGAGTTCCTAGGGAGGAATGAGGATTTAATATCCCAAACTCCCCTTATCCACGAACTTGCTTGGCTGTTCTGCTCCTTAGCCCAATGCAGATTTGTAGACTTTATACGATGCACAATGAAGCTATAAAAGTTATAAAAATGGATTTGTGCATTAGGGGACATGTAGAATAGAGAATAGTAAGTATATTTGGGGGCATGTAGCATAGAGAATAGTGGGGACATTAGGGGACATCAAGCAAAGAGAATAGTGGGGACATCAGGGGACATCGAGCGAAGAGAATATCGGGGACATTAGGGTACATCGAGCGAAGAGAATATCGGGGACATTAGGGGACATCGAGCGAAGAGAATAGTGGGGGAAAGTAAGTCTATCAAGTTTACAACTTCTATAAGACTTCATCAAGAATGGGGTGGAGGATTTTCTGAAAAAAGCTAATAGTCGTTTTGGAAATTTCGCAAATCCGTTTAGGAAAATACCATTATGGAAAAAATGGGGGATGTCCTCTTTTATGCGTGTTTCTGACTACAAAATATCATGCTCCACCCAAGAGGAAGTGGTATTCCTCAACCCACCCTCGCCCTTTTATCTACAAGAGATTCCTATAAAAATAAATCTTCAATCAGTGAAACTGATGTACATGTATGCCTTTTTCTCTATGTGTTTCTCATATATAAGAAAACATGTATGCCTTTTTCTAGGTTTTTCTCAGATACAAGGAAACGTTTATAAAGGAGAGCGCTGGAGTGCTTCCCGTGGCTACCTCTGGCCTGCAGCCCAGAGAGAAAATTTAGATATTGTTACTGGAGCTACAGTTCACAAGGTCAGTGATTGAAAGGTTACTTAATTATGTCAGTGATTATAAGGTTACCTAAATATGTCAGTGATTGAAAGGTTACTTAATTATGTCAGTGATTATAAGGTTACCTAAATATGTCAGTGATTGAAAGGTTACTTAATTATGTCAGTGATTATAAGGTTACCTAAATATGTCAGTGATTTTATGGTTGCTTAATTATGTCAGTGATTTTAAGATTACCTAATTATGCCATTTAATACCCATTGGAGTGAATTCAAATCGAGTGATAAAATCAGAAAAGAGACAAATCAAAATTTCATCACGTTATCAGAAAACACCGTTGGCCCTACATCGCGCATGTCCTACATGCAGACATCAACAGAATACACTACCAATTTCTTGAATGGATACGTACAGGCAAAAAAGCCAGGGGTAGACCAAAAGAAACTCTCAGAATAACAATACTTAGAAAAAGTAAAACAATCAATATCCATACTATTCAAGAACTGTACAGAATAGCTTTGAGCAGACAGAATTAGAGAGATGTGACCTCTGTCCTATGCGCTAACTTCAGCGCAAAAGGAAAATGAATGAATGAATGAATTATGCCAGTGATTGTGTGATTGCTTAATTATGCTAGTGATTGTATGGTTGTTTAATTATGTCAGTGATTGTAATGTTACGCTATCATGTCAGTGATTTTTTGATTACCTAATTATGACATTGATTGTAAAGCCACTTGAATATCTCAGGGAAATAATGGTGATTTTATTTCCCTGTTGCCAATCACATAATGCACTGGGTTGTTTGCTGACGCTGAACATTTATCATTTTAAATATATCAACGTCAGTCTGCTTAAATATGTCATTGATTGTAAAGATAGTTAAATATATAATGTTTGTAAGGCTACCTGATTATGTTAGTGATTGTAAGGCTACTTGATTATGTCAATGATTGTAAGATTATATTACTACTGAATTATGTTAGTGATTGTGTAGCTACCTAATTATGTCAGTGTTTGTAAGGCTACTTGATTACGTCAATGATTGTAAGGATACTTATTTATGTCAGTGTTTGTAAGGCTACCTGAGTAGGTTAATTATTGTATGAGTACTTAATTATGTCAGTGATTGCAAGATTGAATAATTATGTCAGTGAGTGAATGTACGGCTGCTTAATCAGTGAATTTATGGCTGCTTAATCAGTGAATGTATGGCTGCTTAATCAGTGAATGTATGGCTGCTTAATCAGTGAATGTATGGCTGCTTAATTATGTCAGTGATTGTAAAATTACGTGATCAATAGATCTTTATCTCTTTAAATCTCTCTCTCTCTCTCCTTGTGTTTTCATTGTTTCTTCAATCATGTCAATTTTGTACTCTATCCATTTTTTTCTATTTTTATCTTTTTAATCATGCATCTTATCTATTATCTTTACATCTCCACATTATTTTGCCTTAACTTAAATATATTATTTCTCATCATCAGATAATATTTGAAAAAGGTAAGGCAATCGGGGTGAGATACAGTCAGAAAGGAAAATCATCTCAAAAAAATCTACTCCAAGCTTTCTCTCATCGAGAGGTCATTATCTCAGCCGGAGCTATTGGATCACCACACTTACTTTTGCTTTCAGGCATTGGTCCTCAACATCATCTCGAAGCTCTCAAGGTATGTGAGATGAGTGATTACTTCGGTTGTTGCTGCTCAAAAATTGTAAGGCAACAAATGTAATTTGAACAAGATCTGTTTAGATATCACCTGTCTCGCCACTTGAGTCCGACACGATTTCCATATTCGACCAATCAGCATCATTTAAAAAATTCAATTTTAGTCAAAATTTCCATTGTGTTTTTCTCGAGCTAATATAAAATTAAACATGTTAGGGGTCTACTAAAATCTCAACTTTTTTAAAATTTAAGCATTTCGGATTATTCGAATACTGAAAACGTGTTGAATTAAGATGTAAGGCTAATATGTGCCATCTCAACAGACCTAGTTCAAATTCCGTTTGCTACTTAATGATTTTTTTTATAATAATAAATTCTCACTGCTTCTTAATTATATTTAATTATATTACTCATTTACCATTATTATAGTCAAGAATACATGTAATGTACAGTTTGTACTACTTGTTGTTTGTTGTTATAGTCAAGAATACATGTAGTGTACAGTTTGTATTACTGTTTGTTATAGTCAAGAATACATGTAGTGTACAGTTTGTATTACTGTTTGTTATAGTCAAGAATACATGTAATGTACAGTTTGTATTACTTGTTGTTATAGTAAAGAATACATGTAATGTACAGTTTGTATTACTTGTTGTTATAGTAAAGAATACATGCTGTGTACAGTTTATAGGCCTATTACTTGTTGTTATAGTTTCTGTCAGCTCTAATTTGGACCGTCCATAAATAATTAGTCATTTTCCTTCAACTTCCTTTGCGTTAGTTTTCAAATTCCTGCTAGTTATCATATTGATTCAGTCTGGTGAACTGAATGCATTGTATATGGTTTACAATTTCGCTACGATACCTTCCCCTTGCAGCTCAATATACCCCAATTCAGCATTTCTTTAGGGTTACAATGACAGCTGGGCAGTCAAACACACACTATGCCTCCTCAGTCGTCTATATGGAGACCAATACTGGATAATATGTTTGTCCGGTCACGGTTCTGTTACTCTTCGCCCAAAATTCAAGCCCCAAAAAACACATTGATAGATGATGGTTCATGGTGATGATGGTTGATGAGAATTAATGTTGATGATGTATGATGTTAATCGGTGCAGATCATATATCAGATATTATTTAGTGCAATGTAACCCATATACACATCTGCAACGTAATTTAACAGGTTTCCTCATATACCTATATCTACAATTTAATTTAACCGGCCTTCTCATATACCTATATCTACAATTTAATTTAACCGGCCTTCTCATATACCTATATCTACAATTTAATTTAACCGGCCTTCTCATATACCTATATCTACAATTTAATTTAACCAGCCTTCTCATATACCTATATCTACAATTTAATTTAACCGGCCTTCTCATATACCTATATCTACAATTTAATTTAACCGGCCTTCTCATATACCCTATATCTATAATGTAATTTAACAGATGTCCTCATCATCATCATTAAGTTCCGTCACCGCAACGAAGGTTGGCTGCAACAGCCATCCAACATCCCCCGTCTCTTGCCTTGGTGGTGAACTCTGCTAGACTGTAGACTGTCCATCTTGTGATGTTACTCTCCCATTTATAGCACTTATATCTCTGCTACCTCTTGCTCGCTTCCCCTCGACTTTACCCTCAAGTAAGATCTTCAACAAGGTGTCATGTCTTTTAATGTGTCCAAAATATTTTATTTGTCTGATCTTTATTTCCTTTAATAATTCTTTCTTCATATTTAAGTGTCTTTGGCACCTCTTTATTTGTTTTCTTCTCTTTCCATGATGTTCTCCCTATTCTTCTATATATCCACATCAAGTCATTAGTGATGTATTCTAATTGTTTGTTTATGATGTCCTTATATACCCATATATAATATAATTTAATATATCTCCTCACATATCCAAATATATATGTAATTTTAACAGGTTTCCATATATATCATCTATATCTCTAATGTAGCACAATTTATAACTCCTCATTTATTCAGGCTATAATATCATTTATCGTGACCAATCAACATCTAGATCCCTGTGATTGCAGACCTGCCAGTAGGTGAAAATCTCCAGGACCATCTTCATACGATCATCTTTGTCAACACTAACGTCAGCGTTGGAAATCCAGCATTGTCAGTCTACCACCAGCTGGAGTATCATACATTTGGAACTGGTAACATGTGTTATTATTCAATGTATCCTCGGTCACCATTATCCTTGTTCTTATTTAATGTCCAACATTTTTACATTCTATAGTGTCTTTTTAAGTGTTATTGTTTCTTTGAATGCCCATTATTTGTATATATTTGTTGTTTCACCTCTGACCTAGTATCAGCCCTTCTGGTCCATCTCTAAATTACATTGTACTTGACCATGTGAACATCTATAACCTCATTCTTACTTGTCATTTTCTGTGTGTATGTAGTCATGATAAACGCCTTTTGGTCGAAACGTTGATTTGTGTGTAATTATATGTGTTTTCAGTGATTAGAAAAACATCATTTCCCTGTTCCTTTCTTTACCTGATTGACAAGAAATGTACATTATAACTTAATTAATACGTACACACTTATTTTAGAATGTAACCTAACTATACTGTCCAATCATTCTTTCAGGTCCATTAGGTTCACCTGGAGGCTACCACAGCACTGCCTTCCTTAAAACAAGACCAAATTTTCCACAACCAGATATTCAGTTAGTCCTTGTGGAAAGTAAAGTTCCGAAGGCACACCTCAAAATTACACCTGGAATTAGTGCAGAGGTATTGTTTAATCATGCCCGACTTACATTAAATGAGACGTACGCAAACCCGTGACCGATTCACAAATCTTGACTGATCCTAAGAAATTATTTTTTCTGTTGATGCTATAGAAAATGACCAATGTAAGAAGAAGAAAAAAGACTGAATCAATCGAATCAACCAAAATCTGCGACACTGTCATGGGCTATTCCACAGAAGTTATTTAATCTGACATTGGCCATGGTCTAATTATAATCAGGCTCCAGTATAAACCTCTGAACAGAAAGTAAACAAATCTTAATACGTGACATTTTTTATTATTGTCGTGATTTTCTTTGGTCACTATTTAATACTTGGAGTTATATGCCCAAAAAAAAAGCCAAGACCGAACAAGGAAATGCACGGAAATTATCAAACATCCGCCTTTCAGCTCATGTTTACTTTCTGTACAGAGGTCTTCACCATCCATGGCCTCGGTTTAATAATGACCGTCAAATCAATAAGACATACTGACTAATTGGAAATCAAGCCTTTTTAATGAATCATTTGACTATTCTCATGATTTTCTTTGGTCACTGTGATTATGCTCTGAGACAGCTAATGAAAATAAAGGGAACAGTAATTTAAGAATACTTAGAGAAAGTAAAACAATCAATATCCATACTATTCAAGAACTGCTCAGAATAGCTTTGAACAGACAGAATTGGAGAGATCTGACCTATGCGCTAACTTCAGCGTAAAAGTAAAAGGAAAATGATGATGATGAATTTAAGAAGACTTGATTTCTCATTAGTCAATAGGTATAATATTGTAGAAGGTCTTGGTTTAATACTAATGAAGGTAGTCCTTTGTTGGTAGCTATTTGTGCAGTATAAACATCTGGGTGTGTACAATATGCAGCTTTACAAAATTGTATTACAATACAATACATTACATTACATTACAATACATTTCAAGTTTCATGTAAAAAATAGCTGCACTTTTCGAGGACAAACAATAAATGTAGCATACGAATAATGCAGACAAACAAGTCATGAAGATTACAGTATATTATCATATCTAATTTCTGAATGATTCCGTTGTATCTACATAACCTCTTCATCATTCTTCAGTCAGGTGTTAGGTTACAGCACCAATAGCTTAACTGAACTGTGTTATTAACTCCCTCATCGTTCTTTAGTCAGATACCATGTTACAGCACCAATAGTTTCAATGAACTGTCTGATTCACAGGGAATAAAAGTTCCAGTTCGGGTAACAACCCTAAACAGGAAACGAGTGACTGTGGTAACACAGGGAAAAAATCAAAATAGACAAACATTGGTATAAGTGTTACCAAAATAAGTGGATAAAACAACCTGTCTCATTCGCCTCATGTCATCCATTGAAGCTCAGAAGTAATGCCGTTTCAGTAGACTATATTTTCACCCTCTTTTCTTGCTAGAGTTTACATAGGCCTACATGAAGAATGTGTTCTGCAGTCTCTGAACTCTATCCACAATTGCAAATGTCTATCTCATCGCTGAATCCAAAAACCCATCAATTTTAAATAGTAAAAATTGTATCTCTATTATTCTATATCTGCAGGTTCTGCAGCGCTGGAATATGAATCTGGATGAGCCTGGTTATCTAATTCTACCAACTCTGTTACAATCTAAGAGTCGTGGCACTGTTCGACTACGTAGCGCAAACCATTTAGATTCCCCTGCTATTGATGTGGCATTCTTAAACAAAGAGGAAGAGGTAGAAGGTCTTGTACAAGGTTAGTACATGCATGAGAATTTGATCATTTATAAACTACATGACTCAAGTGCTCGCGTCACTGAACATTATAGATCAGTGGTTCTCGATGCTGTCTATATGACTACTAGGGGGTCACAGCGCTTAACCGGGAGTAAACAACGAAAATATATAGTTCGGGGACTCGTAGGGGAAATCACATTAAGGTAAGTATATGAAAGTATTTGAACTATATATATTTACCAGTCTCCCCAATTAGGCCACACAATACGTCCCGATGTTTCCAAATGAAGTAAGATCAAAGGTTGAAAAGTGCGTGTCTAGGATCACCAAGACAAATTCACCAGCAAACAAACAACAATTGGGATATCAACAAAAATAAATTACAGCGTGATCAGAAATAAAGTTTGAGAACCACTGTTTTAGGTCAATAAACTTTCAGCTGTGATCCAGTGTACCCATTCTTGATCAATAAGATCATTATTTCTTTATGTCAGCTGCCAAAAGTATACAGGTAACAATGCTATACAACCTATATCTTTCCTTAATTTACAGATTTAGTAGTAGTGTGTCATATTTTTCAGTTATCTTTGCACTCTAATATCATCCCTGTCCCTTTTAGTGCACAGATATCTCGATATAATAACAGTGTGGGTGGTGCTACCTGGTGCGGCACTCAGCCTTCCCTTCCCAACTGCTCTGTAATGTCACTGGGAACTGCATTGATTTTTTTTCTTCAGCTGGCTCCACAATATACACGCTTGAGATTACTATTATAAAACTTTCATATTGCACCAATGACAGTTTGTAATCTATTTAACCTATAAATGTCATATCCTGCCTTCTGTCATATCTATCCCCTGTGTTCAATGACTTATTTTACAAAATATGTATTAGTTTTAAATATCAATAACTAAATCCATCATATTTAAATATCAATAACTAAATCCACCACATTAAAGTATCAATAACTAAATCCACCACATTAAAGTATCAATAACTAAATCCACCACATTAAAGTATTAATAACTAAATCCACCATATTAAACTATCAATAACTAAATCCATCACATTGAAAAATTTATAGCATATCCTATTCAAGAAGTAGCCATCAGCCAAACATTTTTTGTCTGTATTGATTTTATATTGAATATTGGAAAATACATACGTGCATAAGGCCAAAGGTAAACCAAGAAAACGATAGATAGAAAACATTAAGATAGCCTTGAAAAAACATGAACTTAATGCAACTGCGGTGACACATCTTGCCTTGGAACGACAGCTAAAGCCCCAACCCCTACTCTTTAACGACAAATGTGAATACGATCAACCATTATTCACCTGGGAATAGACAATAAATACTTACAGTAGTTTGCCATTGGTTTCTGAACAGTTCAGATGCATGATTGCTTTCTGCGAGATTTGAACCTGGTACCTTGGACGCCACATACACGCTCTGTACCTCGATATTGCAAAGCCAGACATACAGATTTTTTAAATATTGTTAATCTAGTTCATTACGGGATGATGTGTCCACGCACATTCCAACTTTTTAATATTGTGCTTGATTTCATACAGCTTCCGTGATGCGGCAATAAAATACACGCACTGTCTGCTATCCATTATTCGAATCGCACGCAACGCACAGAGAGCCCCACTTCCCCCAAGATTTTATCAGGAGAGGGGGAGGGGGAATGGGGCTTCTTAGTGCATTGAGCGTAGATCTGTAGATAATGCATTGCATGCACCTTTAACGAAAGTTCGTTTCGCTAAATAATGTATAGTTTGTTTCTATAAAAGCGTGGACACATTATCCCGTAAAGGTACCGCTAATACTTTCGTTCTCAAACTACTGTTAGTGCTCTCTTGTGACAACACAATGATCCTACTATATTTGCAGAAGAATGTAGTCCAGAGAAAGGAAATGCGTTTTGTCATTGCTTTATTTGTGCGAGTTACCCAACACATGTGACTTCTCTGACCTGAATATTAACAAGAAATATAAAAATGTATACAAATAGATATTGTTGCCCTATTTATGTGGAAAAAATGCCTTTGTTCTGTATAAATATGTCCAGGTATCCGTCTAGCTCAACAACTGATTAATGCAGAGCCACTTAGAAAATATGGATCCACGATAAACAGGACTCCAATACCAGGCTGTGAGACATTTAAATTTGACAGTGATACCTATTGGCAGTGTTTTGTTCGCCATTTAGGAGTTACCTGTAAGTATTTTCTTTCTTCTGCAACATTTCCAAGTCTTGTCTTTTGTAACTACTTATGCCTTGAGAGGTCCTGTGAGGGTTAATATATCGGTATTTTTGGGTCTAGGGATTTAAGTCCATGTTTTTATAACACTTTTGTATTATATGTGCCACTTGTGCGTCATATCGTTGTCAAATCACATCTTCTACTGCTGAACAAGCAAAGGGATAGTTGACTTGACTGCATTCTCATGTCTGCTGTATTACTGCTCTTTCTATGTCACAATCACCCATATGTCCAGTGAAGTATATTAACCTTTAGAGCCCTGGCTTAAAATTACAAAACTTCCCCCAGGGCCTGACTTATTTTTTGGAAAATTTGCGTTATTGATGGTGGGTGTTTTGAAAACGTCATAACTTTTTTGTTTCAAAAGATATCAAAATAATTTTTGCACATCTAAATAAAGGAGTGAATAGTGAATATTATCGTGTTTTTTTGGTTGTTGTATGTGTGATATGACAGTTGTGAGCACGTTTTGAAGTTGAAAATTCTGGCGAAAAACGCAAAACGTCATTTTCAAAATCGCAAATATATCTTCGTGACGACCCTAATACATGAGCAATGTGTGGCAACATTGATAAAATCCTCATAAATACCTATACTTATTGTATATGTATTGTTTTATATCAAAACTAATATAATATGAACTAAAAAGACTAATAAAACGTGAAGAAATTGCATATAACGTCCGTCCGGTCAACACTAGGTCTATGCCGACACGCAGCGTAATTATTGTCCATGCACACACGTGTCACCCCTGATACATATTATTTTTGTGCTTTTTAATGAATACACACACATTCTTATTTAATAACAACATATTAAACACAAAAAACAACAATTAGAACATGTAGTCACGATCACTTACCCATGCCACGCGGTACTCAATTTGATAGTAAAATACGGCCGAAAATGGCTAAAGTCGCTCTAGAAATGCGTTGACAAATTCAACCGGCTTTCTCTCTCTTACAATCGTAATGAGTAAAGGAATTTGACCTTTAAACTGTGACGTATTCCTAGCTTCGTGTTGCGGGAATTCTACGTCATATAAGTTTTAATTTCGTGAAGTTCCGTGCTCGGGAATTGAGTGATATCGTATGTTGCGTGATTGCGACCACAGGCACTACGGGATGCACACGCAAGGCGCAATGTTGCGACCGTAGGGGCCTAAAGGTTAATGTAAAACTCAAAAAGTTTGGGATGTGTATATCAAGGATATATTTCATTCATGCATTTATACTCTCAGACACCCCCCCCCCCTAAAGTATTATGTGTAAGATGGAAAGGTGCCTGTTAAGAAAAGAATGGGTCGGGCTACTTGACAACTCGATTGTCAAAAGTATTATGTAAATTTACATTCCTGGTCATGCAGAGGTTAGAGGAAACAAGAGAGCAGATGCATTGGAGGACAATGCTGAAGTTTATGGCAAAGTGCTGAGAAGATATAATGCCGACCTAATAAGAGCATTCATGTGTGTATTACAGTGTGAAGGTGATAATGACTGGGAAGTGCTCGGCTGTGACTAATCAGCCATAGGTCTATGCAAGCCTGCAATTTTCTACTGCACTCTGATTGTGTGTGAGAGGAGTCTGAGACATTGAGCAGCTCTTGTCTTTCTTCGAGCATAATCATGACTATGACTGGATTCGGTTTAAGTTGTGGGAAAGGTGTGCCATTCGTCGACCAGGCTCTTTTTTCCTGATCCATCCGTGTTCCAGGAGCAAGATAAATCAAGAGGACCGGATTGTCCTACATCTCATAAAGTTCGTTGCATTCCACAACTCTCTGCTGGCACAGTGCCTTCCAGCCCATTGTACATAAAATGTTTCATCGGCAGTGTCCATCATACCTAGGCTTTGCATGTTCTGACAGACATGCACTGTATTTTATTTCCAGACCAGAGCCCTACACATTCACCTGATTTGACGGGCCTGTCGAAACCGTTACCGGGATGTGACCGCTGTCGAATGCTGACAACTACTGGAAGCCACGAGTGAAAGCTGAAATCCCAGGTGTTGGTCAAGAACATGAGAACTAGTCCAAGGGAGTATGTCATAATTTACACAATACAATGATAGGAATAGAAGTTACCAAGGGTCAACATCTGACTAGGATTGTATTGTCTACATACTTTTGGATGGCTGCTGGAACAGAGAGTGGGGCACTTTCAATGTTCACTGTTCCATGATGCTAATTTCTAATCATGAATCAATGATATTATTAAAACTGAAAAATACGAAGTAACTATGTGACAATGAAAAATGATATATTTTTCTACCAAATAACAAAACAAAGACATGTGTTGAATGAAGTGGCAGTGAAGTACCAAATTAATTAATTGCAGATACAGAACGGATGTTATTTTGTTTGTAATTGTTATGAAAGATTTAATGATAATGTAACTACTTCATACATATTTTTTTATTTTATTAAATGGCTCTGTGTTATAGGCCTAATTTTTTACTTAAAAAATGGCATTTTTTACGCTTATTTACTATTTAGTCACTGGTACAATGGAGGTTTTCAATTGTCTTTGATTTACAGATATTTTAGTGCTCCTGTACTTGTTTCATCTTCAGGTAGCATATCCTGAACTGGATGTAGCAGTCATTACAGCCTTTCAAAAGTCTGTCTATCTTGAGCTAGTATCTTTGCTTCTGTTACTGTCATGTTCATGTGGTCTTTCTTGCATCCATCTTCTTCTTAGTCTGCCTCTTGTTCGTCCCCCTGACATCATCCCCTCCATTATGGTCTTCTCTTGGCTGTCATGGTAATTGATATGGCCAAAATGTTTTAGTTTGCTGGGGGGAAAAAAACCATGCTATTTAGCCAGTTTTATTTTACATTAATTTCTCTCAGCATGACTACATTGGTGATCTTTCTTGGTCCATGGTATTCTGAGAATTTTTCTGTAATTTTTGTTTCAAATGCAGCTATTTTATTTTCACTTTATTGGTGATTGTTCAGGATTCAAACCCATATATTGCCACTGCAAATATGCAAGCTCTTAGGAGTGTTAGGTTTGTTGTTTTACAGTAGCTCAGCCTTATGTTTTTCATTTGTATCTGCTTTTATTGTATACACAATAGCCAGCCTCCTTCTGACTTCTTCATGGCAATCACCATTACTGTTAATAAGAGAACGATGATATTCAAAACTGGTGACCTTTTCTTCTTCTTCTGCGTTCGTTCTCAAACGTCTGCAGATTAACAGGATGTAGTCCGGAGAACAGAATGCGTTGTGTCATGGTTTACAGCATTGCTGCGATATCGCCTGACACATCCGACTTCAGCATGGCTTTGGGTCACTGACCCTATATGGGATGGGACAGCCAACTCCATCCCATAACCTCCTTAGTCGCCTCTTACGACATGCATGGAAGGTCAAAAGTGTTGCTATTCTTTGCTCCCCTTTCGGGCTCCGGCAACACATGGGCGGGTGACCCTTTCTAATTTGCTGTTGTTGATACTGATTGAGAACTTGCTATGATGTGAACGCATGTTCTGTCATCCCTACTTGTCATTTTTTATGTATAGGGCCTACATGTATGTTATCATTGATAAAGGTATTTTGATTGAAACATTGATTTGTGTGTGCCTATGTGTGTTTCATGTTATTAGCAAAATTCATTACCCCGTTTCAAGCTTTACCTGTGAGAACTTGCTAATGGTCTTGTCGCTTGTCATAACATTGGTCTTGTTTCCATTCAGAAATAGGCTTAACATGCTTACGATTAACATGCTTATGATTAACATGCTTACGATTAAGGAATTACTAGCTTCATAATAATAAATATCTTGCTCTATTTTTCTAAAAGAGGAGGGTTGAACCCTACAACTCCTACCACATATAGCCCTATGGGCTAGTCTACAGATCTTTCTCTCTCTCTTTCTCTGTACATTATGTCTGCTTATGTTACTCAAGTGATATTAGATCTCCTGTAATGCACGCCTTGCTATTGTTTATTCTTATGTAGTATGGTATCTACACTGTCAGTGGCTGGAGTCAATTACAAAGTCTTTGCTGAAAAGTTATCTTCATTTTTGTACCATGAAACGTGGGTTAGTTAGTTAGTTAGTTAGTTAGTTTGTTTGTTTGTTCCTTTCGTGCCGCAAGCGACACATAGGGCAGAGGTTTTAGTTCTCCATATGATGCGGTCTGCTGCCTGCAGCTTTAGTTCCTGGATGGTCTTACAGCCTATTAATTCCTCTTCTTTAAGAATGGTGTTTTTAAGGGTTGTTTTAGGTCTTCCTCTTAAACGTGGGTATTAAAATTAAATTTAAATTAAAGGGCAGACTTGCCAGGGTAGCTACAGTGAATATAGTTCAATAGACTGTGCTGACATTTTGAGTGCATTTCTGTTTCCGTATTTATAATGCATGACTCGGAATTGAGGCACGATATTACAAGAAACTAGCGGCATATAGCAATAAAAGAAGAGTTATCAACCAACACAGAACCGGAACAGTCAGTTACCACATACCGATGAACATACTGAAAATGAAATAGAAGCACCTATGAACGTGTCCGGAGTGTAATGATGATAATTGGGCGTAAACTAACATGTTTTAAGACATTTTCAATGCATTCTTGTACTCAAGTCCATTTTCTTCTATTGCATTCACTTGAGTATATCTACTTATATCTATCTTTATCTTTTGAACTACATAAGAGAAAGTACGCTACCACGTTTTCGCTTTGCTAGTCTATATCATTGCTAGTCATTGATGCTGGCATAACATGATCAATCATGTCAAACATTAGGGGCAGACAGTGAAGATTTCTAGGGTATGTGCTGAGAAGAACACAGCTTGAACATTTAATAACCACTAGAAAGATCAAGGGGAGAAGAGATAGGAGACAACAAAGAGAAAGTTGCTAGATGGACTTGTATTGTGGCACAGTAGAAGCTCACCAACCAAGCTTATTGACAACATAAGAGACAGAGAATTATGGAGAAACATGATCACCTACGTCATTCAGCATGGCACTTGATTAATTCATTGAGTCTATATCAGTTTACAACGTAGTTTCTATGTTTGCGTCTTTCAGTCCAGCGCATCCGTTTTTTGATAGTTTACATACCCAGGGTAATAGTACCCCTACCTGTCTTTCACAACTTTGCCGTGTATTTTTATGTTTGATATTCACTTTTTATTATATGTTTATATCGGAAATATTCTCATATTGCTTGTCGTTTACTCTTAATGACAGCACACCATGTAGCTGGAACATGCAAGATGGGTTCTGTCAATGATCCAACATCTGTTGTGGACTATCGACTAAGGTACCTGGATTATATACGCCTACTCTTAACTATTCAAACAATTACTTCATATTGTGAAAATTAATAAACATGAATCAACTGAGTGAAAAAGTAATCAAATACAATCAAGATCTAAACACAGTATTTGTAGACCATGAAAAGGCATTCTATGGGAAACCATAGAAATTTATAATATCAAAGGACAGCTGTTAGATAATATAAAAGCGATATATCAAAAATTCCAAAGCTGAGTAAGAACAACAGATGAAATGACTGAACCTTTTGAAACAAGATCTGGAGTAAGACAAGGATGCGTGCTTTCACCTCCACTTTTCAACATATACATGGACAGAATAATAAACGAAGCTCACATCAACAAAGAGTAAATAATTGCAAATAAACCTGATGAGGAACTTAATAATTAAATAAATGAACTACTATTTGCCGACGATCAAAGTCTAATATACAAAGATACGGAAATTGTGCAAAATCACATCAATGCATTGCTATTAGCATCAGAAGTACAAAAAAATAGAAGTTGCGAAAATTAACAAGTCTGCAACACTAATGGATATTTTTTCTTCTGCCTTTGCTCTCAAACTCATGCAGATTAGCAGGATGTAGTCCAGAATGTGTGGTGTCATGGTTTACAGCATTCCTGCGATATCTGTGTCTTTTGGCCTGACACATCCGACTTAGCATGACTTTGGGTCACTGACCCTATATGGGATGGGACAGCCAACTCCATCCCATAACCTCCTTAGTCGCCTCTTACAACAGGCATGAAAGGTAAAAAGTGTTGCTATTCTTTGCTCCCCTTTCGGGCCTGGCAACACACAAGGTCCATGGATATAACAATAGATAACACCTAATGTGAAACAAGCCAAAGAATTTAAATATCTAAGCAGCATTTTTTCCAAAATTGAAAGACGAAACAGAGAAATAGAAACAATGTGCCAGAAAGTAAACAGTGGCCTACCAACTTTCATCATTACTTCTTCACCCAAAGATCAAGATGGACATTTTTTCAAAAGATATCTACAATTTTTATACCAACACTCTGCTACCAATG
Source organism: Meghimatium bilineatum (assembly GCA_034231615.1). Lineage (NCBI taxonomy): Eukaryota > Metazoa > Mollusca > Gastropoda > Stylommatophora > Philomycidae > Meghimatium > Meghimatium bilineatum. Next base: position 9,557,775 of record CM067309.1, on the reverse strand, counting down.
TTAAACATGGTCTTTAACAGCCTCGAAGCAGAGGAAAATCGTTACATATCAAATGAAGTGTCTGAGAAAAGCTGCAATGGTTAGCAAACTAGATAAAATAAGAAATGAAGAAATTAGGAATAGAGTTGGTATAATATCAAGTATTGAACATATTGAAAAACATCAAGTAAAATGGTTCAGTCACATTATGAGAATGAATCCAAACTAAATATAAGCGCATATTGAATCCACACCAAATACAAATAAGTGCATATAACAAAAAAATATCTGGGTGTAAAGCCAAAGGTAGACCAAGAAAGCGGTGGATAGAAAACGTCAAGATAGTCTTGAATAAACATGAACTAAATGCAACCATGGTGACACATTTGGCATTGGAACGACAGCTAAAGCTACAGCTGTGACTTCTTCTTCTTCTGCGTTCATTCTCAAACTCCTGCAGATTAGCAGGATATAGTCCGGAGAACGGAATGCGATGTGTCATGGTTTACAGCATTGCTGCAATATCTGCACGTTTCAGCCTGACACATCCGATTCAGCATGGCTTTGGGTCACTGACCCTATATGGGATGGGACAGCCAACTCCATCCCATAACCTCCTTAGTCGCCTCTTATGACATGCATGGAAGGTAAACAGTGTTGCTATTCTTTGCTCCCCTTTCGGGCACCGGCAACACACAGGCGTGACTGTGACTTGATCACATAGAAGGTTTGAGATACTGGTGTAACCGTGACTTGATCACATAGAAGGTTTGAGATACTGGTGTAACCGTGACTTGATCACATAGAAGGTTTGAGATACTGGTATAAATCTACTCCCTGATTGCCACACCAGCACTTTTGGACATATAAAAAGTCTATAAATCTACTCCCTGATTGCCACACCAGCACTTTTGGACATATAAAATTCTATAAATCTACTCCCTGATTGCCACACCAGCGCTTTTGGACATATAAAAGTCTATAAATCTACTCCCTGATTGCCACACCAGTGCTTTTGGACATATAAAAGTCTATAAATCTACTCCCTGATTGCCACACCAGCACTTTTGGACATATAAAAGTCTATAAATCTACTCCCCGATTGCCACACCAGCGCTTTTTGACATATAAAAAGTCTATAAATCTACTCCATGATTGCCACACCAGCACTTTTTGACATATAAAAACTCTATAAATCTACTCCCCGATTGCCACACAGTCGCTTTTTGACATATAAAAAGTCTATAAATCTACTCCCCGATTGAAACACCAACGCTTTTGGATATCAGTCGCTTTTTGACATATAAAAAGTCTATAAATCTACTCCCCGATTGCCACACCAGCGCTTTTTGACATATAAAAAGTCTATAAATCTACTCCCCGATTGCCACACCAGCGCTTTTTGACATATAAAAAGAGACAATTTCTTGGAGATATTAGAGAATAAGTGAGAATAAGTACTAACGTAAAACTGTATAACAATAGTACTAACGTAAAACTGTATAACAATAGTACTAACGTAAAACACAAGGTCTGTCAGCTTTACAATGAACACACAGACTATCAGACTATAGCCTGATGGTATGAACAACATAGAGATAACAGAGAGATACAAAACAATATGTATAATCCAAGTACTAATATGAAAGATTAGTCATGGAGGGAAAGTTTCCAGAAAGATAACAAGATGATGCCCAAGACGTCTGTGGGACACAGGAAATCAGACTTCTTTAATATAACATTGGGAAAAGAAGAGATAGCTTTCACAAAATCAAGAGACTTACTGAGTGGAAATGAGAACAACTTTCTGTAACTGACACAACATAGAAGAAGTATGAGAAAATTGTAAAATCTAATGCTAGATTCTCTTTCTGTTTCTAGAATCAAGGGAATCACTGGTCTCAGAGTCGTAGATGCGTCAATCATGCCAAACTTGGTCTCATCAGATCCAAACGCAGCAACAGTTATGATTGCAGAAAAAGCAGCTGATATGATTCTGAAAGATAATTCTGACTAATCATCCAGAAATACTGGATAAGACAATATGGAAGTTCTAGTGATCGAAAGATACATCAAATATAAAATAAAAATTGAAGATTTCTTGTTTATTTTTGTCAAATGTATTTTAGCTGTGCTTAAATCTTTGTAGAATTGCTGTATGTCTTCGTCTGAACTTTCAGAATAATTACTATTGTCAGATTCATTAACACTGAATCATTCATATAACAAGGAAGTATCAATGTCTCACATATAACAAGGGAGTCTCAATAATGAAAGAAACAATTTTAACATTAAGCCATTTATTGAAATCTACATTGAAAAGACAAAAATCAACTTTGATCACAATACTAGGAACTAAACACAACATACCCTGGTAATGCTATTCTCAGATTATTGATCACAATACTAGGAACTAAACACAACATACCCTGGTAATGCTATTCTCAGATTATTGATCACACACTAGGAACTAAACACAACATACCCTGGTAATGCTATTCTCAGATTATTGATCACACACTAGGAACTAAACACAATATACCCTGGTAATGCTATTCTCAGATTATTGATCACAATACTAGGAACTAAACACAACATACCCCGGTAATGCTATTCTCAGATTATTGATCACACACTAGGAACTAAACACAACATACCCTAGTAATGCTATTCTCAGATTATTCTCTAAATAATCTGTATTAACCTCATGAAATAGGTCTGAAGGTCTCAGTATTGGCCTATCAGACCAATAGTAAAATCTCAGTAAATGATATGCCAATATAGCATTATATAGCAATATAGTGTGTTTTTCTTCATGTATATAGCATTATAGCATTTCATCTGTTTAATTACTTTTCCCTGTGTGGTTCAACATCCAAAAACCCAGTATTTCACATCATTTTCAAGGAACCAGGTGAGCTCCAACAATGACCATGATCCTTCTTGCCAATATGTATGTGGAGTCCTGGTTTGTCAACATGTATATGGCGTCCATGTTTGTGAACATGTATGTGGTGTCCCAGTTTGTGAATATGTGTGTGGTGTCCCGGTTTGTGAACATGTATATGGTGTCCCAGTTTGTGAATATGTGTGTGGTGTCCCGGTTTGTGAATATGTGTGTGGTGTCCCAGTTAGTGAATATGTGTGTGGTGTCACAGTTTGTGGATATGTATGTGATATCCTGGTTTGTGAATATGTGTGTGGTAAAAATCAACTCTGTTCAGGATATGTGACAATTCCATGAGAGAGCCCAGAATCAGGCAAATATGTTAGCTCTACATAATTGGAGAGCTCCCTTGGGTGGCGGGGAATACATAGTTGGCTGCTGGACCTATGCCAGACACCTTGATCCATATTTGGGTTGCTAGTGACACCTGACAGGCAAGGGAGCTGAGTCAATGACTCCAACTCTGCATGTTTCAGAAAGGTAGAAAAGCCGTAAAACTCCTAGAATTGACCCTCTCTGAGCAGGAGACTTCTCAAAGAAATGCACATGGCTTGGAGTTGGTGCACACCGCTTAGAGTTGGTGGACACCACTTAGACTTGCAGAGTTTTCTGGGCATGACTTAAAGTTCTGGAGAAACCACTACATTGCACATAGGAAGTAAGAGCTAATTGCTAGTACTTCCTAGAAATTGAAGCAATAATAACAACATTCCTATTTATTATTATTATTTATTTCTAGTGCATGGAAAAAATTGTAAAAAACTATCTAAGACCCAACAAAACAAACTACATCAGTGAATGGCATTTGAGGCTTAACCATCAGCGACTAAGATAAAAGATCAGATACATGAATACAATGCTTGCAATATTTATCAGCAATATATATTCTGTACAAAAACAACTATAAGATCTGTGTATAGAATACATGCAATATTTGGTTAAACATTGGATATGTATATGGAATACATGCAATATTTGGTGCAACATGTGTTAAAGATCAGAGAAGACAATAGATGGATGGATTTAAATTGTAAAATGTAAATATGCATTTAGGAATGGGGGGAAAATAGAATACACATGTATATAGAAGATTTGTAAAGTTATCACATTTTTTTATTGTGTTCATTCTTGAACTTCCACCAGGTCTCTTTTCTTCTTCTGCTTGTGCATTCACTTTCAGATAATTAGCACAAGTATCTTTGAGATTTTTAGATAGTGTCAAAGTACCCTGTACATTTTGCTGCTATTTTTACACTGGAGCTGTGTTATTTGCACTTTTCAGTCAAGCAAATCCAATTTTGGCATGCTTTTATTTTAGGTGAGATTTCCTTAGCCTATGATAGTCTTCCTGTCTGTTGCCAGGCAACGAGTGTGTATGTGATCTACACCATCATGGTGTATCACCAACTGTGCCCTTTGACCTTACAGGTTAAAATATGCCACTGGGTGTCAATTTCCAAGGATTTGGACTTTGGTCGATTATGTCTAGATCATATAAGGTGTTCCACTGTTAGTGAACTTGTGTAGTTAGACTTCCATTGCCCCCTGTCCTAGGGTTAGTTAGTTATTCCTCTAGGGCCAAAGACGGCACATAGGGCGGATGTCATAGATTTCCATGTCTCTCGTTTCATGTCCTAGGGTACTGACACTTAGCTCAACTGTGAGTCTGGTTCTAATATAGAAAATTGCTCGAGCAGTAACGTTGGACTAGGATTGGTTAGCTGAGTCACCCTCTTAGCTGAGGTTTCGTTCACCGAAATTCTGAACACCTCGTCCAAGTTTGATCTTCTACCAACAATTTCTTCTTACAGAGTCAGTGTGGTAACTTGCCTTGACATTTATGAATAACCTGGTGTCTGAAGAGAACAGACAGCATGCTCTCAGGCATAAACATTTCTTATGGTTTCAATCTTCTCACTTATTTTTTGCATATGGCACTGCACTCTATCTCTGTGCTATCTTCTAATGAGTTTTACTTCTCTAAAGACTTTTTCACTGTTTCCACCTTTGTGAGCTTTCGTACATAATCCATCAGTCCATACCAGTGATTGTCTTGCACTGAGCTGCAACAGTGTTTTGGCAGTGGGACCAAGAGTGTCTATTCAGAGACATTGTTTGTCTTGTGCACACAATTCTCACTCAATTTCAGCCTACACTGACTGGACATGATCCATAAAGTGTTAGTTAACATCTCATAAGCTTCGAAGAAATCTGTTTCCAGGGTGCACCAAGAGGAGGTGCTTCTAGGATCTTATTTATCCACAATGGTCAATGGTCACACACATCCGACTTTGGTGGTAGTAACTAATGCATTCAGTGTTACTACCACATACACTCAACAAGTGGAAATATGTAACCATATAACTAGTTATTACCACATACACTCAACAAGTGGAAATATGTAACCATATCACTAGTTATTACCACATACACTCAACAAGTGGAAATATGTAACCATATCACTAGTTATTACCACATACACTCAACAAGTGGAAATATGTAACCATATCACTAGTTACTACCACATACACTCAACAAGTGGAAATATGTAACCATATAACTAGTTATTACCACATACACTCAACAAGTGGAAATATGTAACCATATCACTAGTTATTACCACATACACTCAACAAGTGGAAATATGTAACCATATCACTAGTAGAGATCTGTTCATGTACTTACACGCTGGTTACTGATTACCAACCTCAAAGCTAAACACTGTCAAATAAGTATTTGCCTCTGTCGCATCCTATCAACATAGCCACATATGCTCCACATTATTACAATTAATACCACACGCAAAATTGTATAGAAAATAAACTACAGTAAAGTGGAATTGAGACTGAAAAATTGAAAGTTTGTAACTTTTTGCCAAAAATTGATATTCTTTTGTATATCTGCAAATATCAACCAATGAATAAATGGGCATATGGCGTGAAATTTAAATGTTAAATAACTATTATATCACAGAATATTAATATACAAGCTGTTATTTACTTAACTAGAAAATACTAATAGAAGCAAAAATAACTTCAATTATTTGTATCAATAATGACCTGGACAGGATGTGTCCACTTAAAATGTTAGCATACTATAGAATAAATAATGTGAATAAAATATTTCTGCTTATCTATGAGATCCCTCGACAAAAGTAGTCCAAAATAGAATTTAGACATCAAATGACATGACAAAATAGAATTTAGACATCAGATGACATGACAAAATAGAATTTAGACATCAGATGACATGACAAAATAGAATTTAGACATCAAATGACATGACAAAATAGAATTTAGACATCAGATGACATGACAAAATAGAATTTAGACATCAGATGACATGACAAAATAGAATTTAGACATCAAATGACATGACAAAATAGAGTTTAGACATCAGATGACATGACAAAATAGAATTTAAACATCAAATGACATGACAAAATAGAATTTAGACATCAGATGACATGACAAAATAGAATTTAGACATCAGATGACATGACAAAATAGAATTTAGACATCAGATGACATGACAATTTTCAAAAGCAAGAAATCAAGATTATTAATGATTTTCTAAACATATAGCACTAAACTCTGGCCATCCCTGTAGAAGTTCCATCTCTTTCGGTAGATGGTATAGTATGCTGATAGTTCCTATCATCTATCTACCTATTCACTAAACCCTTTGTTGCCTTTCAGTCAGGGGTAGAAAAGTTTTTGGAGATGTCCCTCGTGTGTGCTGAGTATCTAGTAGTCATCTTCAGAAAACTCTCCATTTTATTACGAGTCATTGTGTCCTCACTGACGGTTTGCTAATCCTGTCTCGGTGTTGTATCAGGAAATTCACATTATTACACCGTGATCTCTAACTAACACATACAGACAGAGTCCACATATTCCATGTGAATAGTCGTGAAACACTGAACTGAACTTCCATTTGTGGTCACAGAAATAACACATCTGTTACTTCGTGCCATTTTACCTGAAATCAACTGTTCAATGTACATCCACAATCTTAATCCTTGAATATTCTCTTCTACAATCTCCCAGAGTAATTGCCAACTCCTTCAATCTTTTAATATTAGTCTCTACTGAATCCACATGTTCACTAACTAGAATCTACTGCACCAACTAGAATCTTCTACACCAACTAGAATCTTCTACACCAACTAGAATCTTCTACATGAACTAGAATCTGCTGCACCAACTAGAATCTTCTACACCAACTAGAAACTTCTACACCAACTACTCTGCAGAAGTACAGGCTTAAAGCATCGCTGCAGAAATAATTAAAAACACAAGTCAGTATCAACAGATGGTGTTTCTTACTGATGCAATGTCTGTCCTACGTCATTGACAGAGATTACCTGACGGAAGCCATATGAGAAGTAAGCATTCAAAGAAGGGTAGTAATACAGTGGATACCATCCCATAGTGGCATCAGAAGAACAACTACAACAGCATATAAATAAAATCCACAGAAAAAGTAGGGAATTTAACATGAAGATAAGCACAGAAAAAAACACCAAGGTAATGTCAATAGCAAACACAGAAAGAAACACCATTATTCTCATCGATGAGCAACAACTTAAAACAGGTGCAAGAATTCACTTATCTTGAAAGAAGTAACATCAAATGGGAAAAACACTAAAGAAATTCAAAATAGATATAACATAGCATACCAGATCTTAGGGCAGATGTCTCATATTTTCAAAAACAAACATGTGATCATGAACACTAAAACTGCACTATATAAAACGATCATCATACCATCACTGTGCAACGAATGTCAAACGTGGACACTACCAATGAAAGCCAAAAGAAAACTTGTCATAACAAAAATCACTTGTTTACATAGAATTCACAGAGTAACAATAACAGACAGAATCATAAATGAAAACGTCAGACGACTAACAAACATAATGCTAATCCTGGATTACAACAGATTAATTGGTTTTCGCAGACTACCATCAGACAGTGACACTCAAAAAGCATTGTTATACAGGCATGATGGATACAAAGCCAAGAGCAGACCGTGCAAAAGATGGATTACAGAAATAAAAAAGACAACAAAAATAGTTATATAAAGAACACAAGTGTGTCTTTATCACACAAGCCACTCGAAACCTCCCTGCCTGCAACTCCTTAATGGGAAAAATGCAGTATTGACAGTATTATATATATATAAACAATTTCCAAATCATTTGTGAAATACAAATAACATGATTGAATTTTCAAATGTATATATCATTTCATTTAAGACATAATATTCCTAAATCTATATTAATATCCAAAATAAATAAATATGGAGGGAATGTTTTCCATAATCTTGAAAAATATATCAACAACAGCTGCTTAGAGAGTAGTAGTATCATTGTCCTTTGATCTCTACTTATACTAACAACAGGACATCAAAACAAAATCATCAAATGTAAACATAGAACAACATTGCAAGATCAATGGTCACTAAAATAACAATATTATAGTAACTAAAATAACAATATTATAGTAACTAAAATAACAATATTATAGTAACTAAAATAACAATATTATAGTAACTAAAATAACAATATTATAGTAACTAAAATAACAATATTATAGTAACTAAAATAACAATATTATAGTAACTAAAATAACAATATTATAGTAACTAAAATAACAATATTATAGTAACTAAAATAACAATATTATAGTAACTAAAATAACAATATTATAGTAACTAAAATAACAATATGACAAGCAAAATGCACCAGATAAATAGTACAAATGATATTTTTACAAATTGTAAGATAGCATGATGAGAGAATTAGAAATTGTCCATAAATTACGCAAAAAATGTTATGCTAAATTTTTTAGTTCCCTCCCTCCCTTCTTAACAACAACAGAACAAGTCAAGAACTCCTCTTATCAACAACAGAATTAGTCAAGAATTCAGGACCCCACCCTGTCCCTGCTGCTTAATAATGTCAATAAAAACACTCCCCCCCCCCCCTTTTTTTTTCTCTATTTAAAAAGTAGAATTAAAACTATTATAACAATACATGTTTTGTTTCACAATTTATTTTAAAGTTAAAATTCAAACAATTTAATTGGTGTATGAAGAACACTATTGTTGATGTCAACTTTTTCAACTCCTTCCCTTGTCAACAAATGTCAAACTTTTACAGACTAATTCCGCCCCCTCCCCAATTGTTGATGTCATTTATGTACAGCCCCTCAGGAAGACAGATTTGACATATGGTATAAAATGATTGTTAGAGCAACAACGAACAACTGACCTACCTCTACTCCATGCCTTGTGCTATCATATCTATTCACAGCTTTCAGTCTAGTGCAGTGTTTCCCAACACGGGGGGGGGGGTGGCATCTCAAGGGTGAAATAATACAATTTGTAAATATTAACAAATATGTATATGTTACATGGGGGGGGGGGGGGAGGGACAACAGAATTTTAGAAATACTTACATAGAGCATGGTGATAAAAAAGTTTGGGAAACACTGGTCTAGTGTATGATTTTTACAATTTTTAGTCATATGATTTTTACCCATGTCATAATGCTACAGAGAGTTGCCACAATTTGGCAATTTATGGCCAGTTTCACAAATTTTGTCACTGACCATGAATTTATTGGGGTTTTTTTGGGGGGTCATTTTTGTATTTTGGTCAATTAGAATTTGTATTAATTTTTTTTAATATGACCATATTTTACCTTAAATTTGATTATAATTATTTTCAACTACCTGGCAACTCTCGCTAATCTGTCCAGCATCTTCTCTTTTGGTTTTCCCCTACCATTTCTGCTCATCAACTTGCCTGTTATCACGATTTGCTTCATCTTTTCTCGTCTCACGATGTGTAAAAAAAAATGTTGTCTCACATCTTCTGATATGAGTGAACAGCATTCTTCTTCTTCTGCGTTCGTTCTCAAACTCCTGCAGATTAGCAGGATGTAGTCCGGAGAACGGAATGTGTTATGTCATGGTTTAGAGCATTGCTGTGATATCTGCGCTTTTCGACCTGACACATCCGACTTCAGCATGGCTTTGGGTCACTGACCCTATATGGGATGGGATAGCCAACTCCATCCCATAACCTTTTTTCAACATGCGTGGAAGGTAAATAGTGTTGCTATTCTTTGCTCCCCTTCCGGGCCCCGGCAACACACGGGCAAGTTAGCAGCTTTACTTTTAAATTAACATTCCAAATATCTTCATTTTATTTTGATCTGTTAATGGTGTTCTCAACATTCGTCTCACATCTCTACTGTCCCTAAATAATTTCTTACTATTCTGCTGATTGTCCATGATTCACTTCCATACATCAGAATTAGTTATAAGCCCATATATTTATTTGTTTATTTGTATTCATTCTCAAACTCCCGCTTTATCTCTCTTGCAGAAGAGCAATGGCATATTACATTTCCTGCAGAATGTGTTCCAGAGAATGGAATTTCATTCTGTCGCCGTTTTATCTGTACGAATTGTTTGTGTTCAGTGTCTGGGCATTCTGATGTGAATAATAATTATTACCTAACTATCCTGCCACAGGGATCAGATGAAAAATACAGCAGACAACAGAGTCTACGGGAAAAATGATATGATGAATGAACAACGAGACAAATGGGTACCGTCAGCTGTCTTTATTTTTAAAAGATACAGAAGAATTTGAACTTTGTTATCGTATGTTTACCTTGTAAGGAGTATACAGTAATAAATGTGAGAGAGGATTGTGCCATTAACATATGGGTATCAAATACAGCAGAATGGCATATTGGAACCACTTTTGAAAAGCAAGATGGACAAAGAAGACGCCATTCACTATTAATTTTGGTTGCTCCCCCTCCCTCCAACGTGAGTTTTTTTTTAAAACCACAAGATTGTCTAAGCAGGCTAAAATCCAGAAGTGGCGTGTTTGTGCGTAGAGACTGTTGTGTGTAGAAGACCTTTTTACAGAATTAATTAGGACTTCATTCGTTAATTTTTTATTATTTTCGTTGGTCACAAGAAATCAAGACATTTATATACTTGGAGTTGCTTGTCAAAAATAGACAAGACCGACTCGAACGGAAATAATCAAAATCAGCCTTTGAGGTAATGTTTACTGGTAGTTCAGATTAGGCTATTTCATTTATTTTTTCACATATCATTAACCTATTTCAGTTAATAAATAACATCTAATACTGATATATTTTATAGCCCTAGACATTTTATTATGACTTGAATATATCGATAAAAACATGCAAGTCACAGGTTTTTGACGTTTTTAGGGTTGTTTTTTTTACCAGTAAATTTTGTCCCTCTGTTACCGGGATTTGACGTAATTTTTTTTTTTAATTGTGCTGTACTCGTTTATAGGCTGAGACCCCTAAATCAATTTCAGATAAATGTCCAAAATTTCTTGGTTTATACACAGATTTCTAAAGTAATATTTCCATACACAAGCAGGTCACAAAAATAAACACATCGTTGCATACATAATCCACAAAAGTTTCTTCACATTTGAAGAAAACAAAATTATAATTTACAGTATTTTTATACTCTTCTAAGAATAGATGAGGAAGCCATTAGAACATTTCAGAAAAAAACAAATCATTACTTATATTTTGTACTGTATTTTAGAACCACAAACACGTGTTGTACACCGAGAATGGATTTTAAATGAACGGAAATGATACTGAATACAGCGAATATAGAAGTATAAACACTGGAATCGATTACGCGTTTACTGAGAACATTTTAACTCTTAAAAATCCAATCAATGAATAGATTGTCGTCCAGTCTGAAGCTGAAATACAAAAATGATTAACCTTAGGCATGCTGTGTTTACAATTATGCAATTTCTCTTCTGTCGCTGACTGCCAAAGAATCAGTTTTCGGAAATTTTACGCAATCGTCGGTGGCTGTTTAAAAAATCACGATAACTTTTTTTTGTTGTTACAGATATTTAAATAATATTTGCACATATAAATAAAGAATTAAATTAAAAAGTTACCGATCTCGATTTTTTCGTTCGGTTTCAGGTTTAATGAACCGGGCGGTGGATTTCACCTTCCGAAATCAAGACATGACACAATTCCGGTGTAATGCACCGCCCGAATTGTAAAAACAGCGTTAGTTAGTTAGTCGTCGGATCATCATCACTGCAAACTGGACACGTCCATAGTTGCTCCGATCTCTCCTTGAGTGTATCCGCTATTACACTTCTGCTGACAGTACCGGTCCTATGCTGGTTGACCATCATTCTTCTGCGCACTCCAAAATGTTCACCTCTAGCAACACAGCATTTCAGTCCCTGATCTTTAATCCTAGCCATTGAAAAGGAATCATCATCCACATTAGTCTCACTCTCGCGTGTTATATCTCTTAAGGAGTTCAAAATGTCAGCGCGATCCATTGTCCCATCGCCCTGTGCCACAATCACACACGATGCCAGTTGATCCGCTCTTTCATTGCCTCAAACGCCCACATGTCCCGGCACGAAAATAAATGTAACCACTTTCAGGCTCGCCTTTCTCAAGGCCTCAATCCACTGTTCGCGAACGAGACCCACTTGTACCTTCTTAATCATACTCATAGAGTCACTCAAGATGCAGACCTGCGTTACCTTCTGTGTGCGTAGCCAATCAAATGCCTTGGTCACCGCCATAGTCTCCATGGTCATACTACTCGTAGTGACCGCAAAGGCACCACTTTCCTCCTTGATCGTTTTTACCTGCACACTGAGCTGTAAAGGCCCAAGCACTGCGAACATGCCTAATTACAGATCCATCAGTGTATATAATCACATCCCCCTCTTTGGTTTTCTCACTGATAAAAGCCTGCACTTCTTTCTCCACAGATGTGGGACACCATTCTCTGCATTCCCTGCTAAGTGATATTACTACTCTCAAACAAGTTTCGAAATCTGTGGGTAGACCAATCCATTCCGCACCTGCTGCCACATCCTGTTTTATCTGCACACGCTTTGTATGACATCCTCAGCACGTCCCATCCACGACCTCCCTCTCTTGAGTCTGCTGCCTTTAACTTTCTGTATTTCGGAATGCAATGGGTGTTCCTTATCTGCATGTATTTGAAGGTACGCCCATGCACGGCAATACTGTAATCTATGCTCAGCTGTTGGGCAGTCAAGTAGGTATCGCATAGCTCTTGTCGATGTGTCTCTTGTGCATCCCAGAATGATACGCATTGCTGCATTCTGGATTTTATCCAGTCTTTCGATCTGAGTTTGGCTAAGAGTCAGAATTGCCAGTACATATTCCACCACAGCCACAACCAAACCCTGGTACAAAAGAAATAACAATCTCTGCTCACACCGCGCAGCAGCCATAACCTTCATTGCTGCTAAGCCTTTGCCTGCCCTTATGATAATGTGGTCAACATGTTCCCTGAAACTCAGGCTTCTGTCAAAAAACACACCCAGATATCTCATTGTGCTAGTTCTTTCTAAACTTTTTCCGGACATCAAATATTGTGGCATGGGTATCTTTACCATATGATTATTCAAGGAAAACCACATCACGAATGCCTTAGACGGATTAACCACTGCTCCCGTATCTAGACACCAATTTGTCAGTCTGTCCAGCTCCTTCTGTAGTTCCACGACACACTCTTCTCTATATCTGCCCTGTCTATACACCAGGATATCATCGACATATGACATCGTTCTGCCAACACCTGTGATTTGATTGCCAGCGATATGTACTGTGTGTACATTGAAAAGTACAGGAGATAGATGCGATCCCTGTGGCAGACCAGGGCTAATAACCGTTGGTGCAGATATCCAGTTACCACACTTAAGAACTACTACCCTGTGCATCAGGGTGGCACCAACCCACCACACGACAAATGGATTAACTGCAAGGTTTAACAGTTGGTGCATCAAACACAGCATGCTAAAGGTTAATAGACAGTCAGTCAGTCTACTAAGTGTTAACACATTAGGCATATCAGGAACCACTCAGAAATTTTAACCAATTTAGCTTGCCATAAAAGTACACTAATTGGCCTTCAAATGGGATATCACTCACCAAAAATTATAACTTAAAATGAGTTACCACTCACCAAAAACTATAACTTCAAATGAGTTACCACTCACCAAAAACTATAACTTCAAATGAGTTACCACTCACCAAAAACTACAATTATTGAAATGTAAGAAAATAACAGCTTCATTTGTATATACAACTATTTAAGCCAGTGTTTTTTCATCAAGACAGCTGATGTATAAAGCTTCCAACAATGCATCACAGACTAGACACAAAATAACTTTATACATTCTTTTGGCTTCATTTTTCTGCATTCATTCTCAAACTCATGCAGATCAGAAGGATGTTGACCGAAGAACGGCCTTGACACATTTGATTTCAGCATGGCCTCTGGGTCGTTTTAACCCTATATGGAAGGGGACAGCCAACTTCAGCCTAAAATCTTCTTAGTCGCCTCTAATGACATGCTTGGCAGGTAATAGTGTTGCTATTCTTTGCTCCCATTTTGCCTTTTGTGCATCTGTGACACACAGGCGATCCTTCTTACTTTACCTCCATCACAACAATTTTAATCTGTTCAAAGAAGAAAGTTTCTGCATCAAAACAGCTGCTCAATTGATTCCCCCATCTCAAGACAAGTGCAAATATTATGTGATAAACAAGTCATTCTAAATAGCAGACTATTTGGTATGAACTTTGCTCAATGACCTCAAGAGACTCTCTTAGAATGACTGGAGGATGTTGAACTACTTCTGTTTTTTGGCAGAGGAGGTTTTGCACTCGTCAGAATCATTCTTGAACTGTTATTATCCTGGTCAAGAGATTGAAAAAATAAACGCATGTTTTATCACACCAAATTTTTTTATAATCAAATATTAAAAAAACAAATTCAAGTAATTTTATAAATCATAAAAGTAAATAAAACTTTACTAGAAGACTTGGAGATACAAAGGATACAACTTTACTCTGATGCAACTTTTCTACAACTTTATTACGATGAAGATAAAAGTTGATGTTACAGGTCTCATGCACGCATGCTAAGTGACTCAATAAACATGCTCTGCCAACTGATGAAGATGCCGTCCGACTATTACCTTTGAATTTGAATTTTGAATTTGTGCCTGGACATGTGGGTGTTGAGGGTAATGAGTAAGCCGATATACCGGCAAACATGACCATAGTGTCCATAGTTACATCAAATGGTCAATCTGAGAAAGTTAATACATTAAGGGACCTCGTGAATCGTGGTCACTCTCAAGACTACTTGAGACTGGTGTAAAGATTGGAACACTAGTGCTGGAAATCTAGTAGGACCATTGTCCTGCTACAAGAGAGATCCAATGGGAGTTTGAGAATGAACGCTGAAGAAGAAGAACTGAAACTGTAAATCACTACACAATGGTAGATTTATTGAAACGTAGTTAGGAGCAGCTATGGATGTCTGGTATGTGATAACCGGGGGGGGGGGGGGGGGTGAAAGTTTTCCTTTTCTTTAAAAAATCAGCATTTCACTTCAAAAGAACCCAAAAAAAGCAGCTTTTCACTTTAATTCAAAATTTGAGAAAACTAAAATATTTCCAGTAATTTCATCATGGAGAATGAAGGCATGATATCACATTATTTGTTTGTGTAGTGCTAAAGCAAAGTAGAGCCGTCAGACTCTGTGGAGGCATGGTACAGTGCATGTCTTTGATCTGAAGTGCATGTCTTTGAAGACCAAAGTACCGGGTTTGAATCCGCCTTAGGCAATTCTGCATCCAGAATGTTTCTTCTAAAAAACCACATCTCAGTTGCCACCAGCTTATCTTGAGCTCTTTTAAAAGTAGTTTTACATGGAACAAATATATAGGAGTGACATTTATACCATTTATGGAATTCCTTCAATGTTCCATCATCATCTCTACCAGCTCGGAATTCCTTGAGTGTTCTATCATCTACTCTACCAGCTCGGAATTCCTTCAATGTTCCATCATCATCTCTACCAGCTCATAATTCCTTCAATGTTCCATCATCATCTCTACCAGCTCGGAATTCCTTGAGTGTTCTATCATCATCTCTACCAGCTCGGAATTCCTTGAGTGTTCTATCATCATTTCTACCAGCTCGGAATTCCTTCAATGTTCCATCATCATCTCTACCAGTTCGGAATTCCTTGAGTGTTCTATCATCATTTCTACCAGCTCGGAATTCCTTGAGTGTTCTATCATCATTTCTACCAGCTCATAATTCCTTCAATGTTCCATCATCATCTCTACCAGCTCGGAATTCCTTCAATGTTCTATCACCATCTCTACCAGCTCGGAATTCCTTCAATGTTCTATCACCATCTCTACCAGCTCGGAATTCCTTCAATGTTCTATCACCATCTCTACCTATCTTTTCTCATATTTCTTTATAAGTATACTATAATCTGTTTCAAAATGGGAATTTTCCTCACACATACCCTTTGACATCTGCTGGTGGTCACTAAGCATCCATGTGTTTGCCAGGAGTGCAATGATGTCAGTTTATAACCAATAACCAAATTATCTAAATAACAATGATAAGCCATACATAAATCCATATTGTTCATATCACCTGTGGAATGGACTGAGCTAGAGGTCTGCCTGTTCCTGATCTGATAGCACCTCTGAAAGAAGGAGGGGGAGGAATAAATGGGCCTTGATCCACATCATCCACTGCAGCAACAGAACTTTGAATTATTCCCTCATCTTGCTCATCACCTACAGCCCGGGAAGTGTCATCTTTGCCTGTCTCCTCCACCGCAACAACAGCACTTCTGTATCTGGGCTTTGCTGACCTGGCAACACCCTCTCGAATCTGAACTGCAAAACCATTCACAACAGGGGGCCTTCCATCATCCTCAACATTTTCATCCACAAATCTAAAATATAAATATCAAGTTCATATAACTATATTCAGATAATATTATAAATATCTAATTCATATAACTATATTTAGATAATATAAATATTTAGTTCTTATAGCGATATTTAGTTAATATTATAAATATTTTGTTCATATAGCGATATTCAGATAATATTATAAATATTTAGTTCATATAGCGATATTCAGAGAATATAAATATCTAATTTATATAGCAATATTCTGATAATATTATAAGTATCTAGTTCATATAGTGATATTCAGATAATATTATAAGTATCTAGTTCATATAGCAATATTCAGATAATATTAAAATATCTAGTTCATATAGTGCATTCAAATAATATTATAAATATCTAGTTCATATAGCAATATTCAGATAATATTATAAATATTTAGTTCATATAGCGATATTCAGATAATATAAATATCTAATTCATATAGCAATATTCAGATAATATTATAAGTATCTAGTTCATATCAATATTCAGATAATATTATAAGCATCTAGTTCATATAGCTATATTAAGAAAATATAAATATCAAGCTATTATATAGCGATTTAATTAAGAATGAAGTGACACCATCATCCTGGGTTGTACCAAGGACAAACTAGATGTGGCTATGAGGCTCCTCCTTGACTTTTATGAATGTCTCACAGGATGAACATGGTGGGGTGTCCAAGTAATATTTCAGAATGAGCTCCAACACAGACCATTGACTACATATAGAGTATACTTGTGTGAATAGGATCAGGCATGAATCGTGAATGGAGCTCTGAGGATGCTTTTACACAGATGTGTGCAGCTGACGGCATTAATACAGGTGACATTTATTTCCACTGTCTTTCAAGAGGCTTTCCATAACATCATTACACTTAACTCAATTCCTACGTAAACATGATATAACGGGACAGAGCCTTCATCCTTTTCTGACGTAAACACAATATTTCGGGCCACCATATATACCATCTAAATTTCCTTGTTTGGTTCGTAAATGACAAGTATTAACTTATTTAGCCATTTAACATTTAGAAATCTGGCTAACAAAAAGAAATCATCATCATTGTGTGTGTTTAGAAGTGTGGTATATTTATTTCAAATTAAAATTCGAACAAGGTATATTAAGCTTTCCTGAAATTATCAAAATGATTTCATCTTTCACTATCAACAGAGTTCAAACATTTAACAAACATCAGGCTTTATTATTCTTCAAGTTTTATCATCGAAGATGTTATTTAAAGTGATATGTCGGTAAAAAAAACACAGTATTTTAAATTTTGACAGTGGAGATTACCGACTTGTTGAAAATCGGAAAATATATAGGCTTAGACCTAATAGTAAGAGCAAAAATATTATAAAACTATTCCCACTGTTACACTGCTATTGTTTCTGAAGAGTTAGATAGAACTAGTGACAGCAGTGATAATATTTCACTACATTATACAGAAATTAGAGTTAGACCTAATGATAATAATGTGTGGAATAAAGTTCAACTTTGGAAATCCAATACTATGTCATGAATAGGCCCTACTTGGGAATATTTCCTAAATTTTCAAAATAATTTATTCAGTTCTGAAATTGGACATGGTACACAAAAAATGGCATAAAACACTAGGCAGTTGATAGATTTACTTCAAATAAACAAATTATGATCAATAAATGGACAGTCAATGCATCTACTTTAGTAAGATTGGATATCAATATTTCAAAACAAGTAAAATTGAGGGTAAGTTGAACAAAATGCATGTCCACAAAATTTCTCTTCATCTAACTAACTGTGGTGTAACTTTTGTATTTTGTTACAAATCTTATATTTTTATATTGTATATTAATTCCACATTCAATTATCTTTATTTTGATACCTTATATGACCTTCCATAGCTAATACTTTGTCTTCAGAAAGCTTACACCTAAATCATGCTCCAAAAATTTTGCCTAAAATTACTTACGTCCAAACCCCGGGAATAATTACGTCCTGAAAGAGTTAATAAGAAAGTGCAGGGATCAGAATCCTGTTGAGTGTGGATATTAAGGCACAGGCACTCATCTCTGAGAATGCTAACAACACAGATGTTGCGAATTATACACATGGGTTGGTCATCCACCACCACCAGTAGTATTAGTTAGTTAGTTATTCCTCTAAGGCCAAAGACGGCACATAGGGCTGATGTCATAGATTGCCATGTCTTGCGTTTCATTGCAATTTGTTTTATGTGCAATGTGTACACAAGGCAAACAAGCGCCACAGCATATAGATAGATGGATGGATGGATGGATGGATGGATTGATGGATGGATGGATGGATGGATGGATGGATGGATGGATGGATGGATGGATGGATGGATGGATGGATGGATGGATGGATGTGCATGGAGTCACTGGAGGAGACCAAGACATTGGTTTTTTTTTTACTTCTACTGAACATGCTCTACAAACACACTATTACTAGCTACTTTGAATAAACTCTGAATGAGATAGTGTGACTTTACGTTGTTTTGATAGAGTTAAAAAGCTACACTTCATGATGTGAAATCCATCATTAATTGTCACAAGTGTCTTGCTTACCGAGATTCTGGCACCTGAGGTGAACTTTTTGAATATTTTGGTAATGGTATGGCTGCTGAGTTGGCATGGGTACCTACACCACTTTGGCCCTGAAATTAATGATACTTTATCAAAAGACAATCAAAGAAAGAGTCTTAAGTGTACACAAAGTCAGAACATTTTTGTAAATGTCATTACACATGTGTACAATCAAAGAAAGAGTATTAAGTGTACATATATTCACAAAGTTCATGTAAATGTCACTGCCCATTTGTAAAATCTTCTCTGTTTGTTTGATTACAGAAAAAGGTGGGAGTATGGTATTCATGCAATCATGAATAGTCTGTATTTTTATGCTAACTTCCCCTTCCTGACCACAATACAACTTCGCTCATCTACAATTTTCATAAAAGGATTTCCTTCCTTTCATATGAAAAATTTAAGAAATAAATTGTTTACTTTATCCTATTTCTAACTTTGGCAGGAGGGGGGAAGGGGGGGGTTGTGAACAAGATTAACAGTTTTGGACAAACATCCTATGCCACTCACGCATGGCACTTGATTGATTTTGATTAGGAACAAGTGTCACAGCACTGGGGGCATTCCCATAAATGCTCTGCTTGCCGTTACGTCAGCCATCCAAAAGTGTATACGCTCAGTATTCCAGTCACTTGCCGACAACACAGTCCTCTGATCCCTCTGGAGAGGGAGCACCTTCTACCATTGCCTCCAGTTCTCCCACTCCCATCACTCTCTGAATACATTTTGTCCCGTTCGATCCCTTCCAACAGCGCATTCATGGCCGCTCTAATCAATTCAATCCTGTCTCTTCCTATCTCTGTGCCATTAACCAAGGCTTTACCTATTGATTGATATATGACAGACTTGCCAGATTGTTGAACCTGTTTAAAGCCAAATTTCAAGTAAAATATGGCCACAATCTGATCAAACTTTTAAACTGTGTAAAAAAACTCCTGAAAGCATAACAAGGGGCTTAAATAAATTTATTTCAATTGAAATCTAAATTTCTTACAACTAAGAGATTAAACTTCATTATATTCTTGTTTGTGTTGTGACAGTAGCTATGAAAGAAACAACTATACTGATAACAATATCACTTGCTGGCAATATTCTCTCCAATTTTCTTTTGATGTGCACAAATTTGGAGATATCTGTGCGGTGAATTTTTCTGTTTGATGGTTTTACTATCTAAAAAATTGATCATTTGCTTGTACCTTGGGTGCTCAGGTGGTACATTTCATGAGAGGTTACACAAGGTTGTGCGCTGTCATCCAATCTGTTCAATGTATACAGTGAAATGATAATGATATTCATACAAGATATGCCAGGAATATTGGTTGGAGGGTATATTATAAACAACATATGATATGCTGATGATACAGTTTTGATAGCCGAAAATTAAACCACAAAAATGGGATTAGTCTGAAGCAAGTCAACATATTCAAATATTTAGGTACATTAATAACATCAGATGGAAGATGTATTAAAGAAGTCAAATGTAGAATTTCCCAGGCAAAGGCAACATTGCACAAGATGAAGATCATCCTATGTAATATATCTTTGTCAATTGTGGTGAGAAAGATAGAAGCTATATATAGCCAATTCTGAATTATGAAAGTCTATCTTGGACACTCAGTAAAAAATTATACTGAAGCAGCAGAGATATGGTTTTATAGAAGAATGTTAAGAACACCATGGAAAGAATTTTTAAAAAGTGTAATAA
Source organism: Meghimatium bilineatum (assembly GCA_034231615.1). Classification (NCBI taxonomy): domain Eukaryota; kingdom Metazoa; phylum Mollusca; class Gastropoda; order Stylommatophora; family Philomycidae; genus Meghimatium; species Meghimatium bilineatum. The sequence goes on along the minus strand of CM067309.1, from coordinate 9,536,686 downwards.
AGATATTTTGAAAAAGGTTACGGGGGTAGTTAAAAAAAAAGAGCTGCTTACCCGCATCAGAAAGAGACTCCACATTTTTTGGGCACATCATCAGAAGAGGAAAGAGGGAACACGTAACAACAGGCATGTTGAGGAGCAAGATGGGTAGGGAAAGACCAAGAGAGAAGATGCTTGACAACCTAGCATTGTGCCATGGGAGAACATCGGTAACTGAACTGATTGACAGCACACACAATAGAAGGTTGTGGAAAGACATGATAACCAACTCCACATGGCATGGACCATACGAAGAAGAAGAATCTTCTAATTGCGCACATGACCACTCATCCGAACATGACCACTCATCTGAACATGACCACTCATCCGAACATGTTAGAGGGAACATTGCTTGCTGATGTGATTAAGCTTGTTATGTGTCATCAATTTCAGCAAGAAATTATTTACAAATGAATACATTTTTGCATTGTCCAAAATTTAAAAAATTTGCAAACAATAAATGTCATTGCCAGTAACATAAAATTGAGCTGAAATTTTGTGGAATGTGGTCATGAAATAGTCAATGAGTTGATCCTGATTAATGAATATTTTGGTATACAAAACATTATCTTGGTATTATAAAATGAAAAAAATAAAAGGCTATTATGAGTTCTTCTGTGTTCGTTCTCAAACTCCTGCAGATTAGCAGGATGTAGTCTGGAGAACGGAATGCATTGTGTCATGGTTTACAGCATTTCTGCAATATCTGCACCTCTTGGCCTGGCACATCTTACTTCAGCATGGCTTTGGGTCACTGGTAAACAGTGGTGATATTCTTTGCTCCCCTTTCGGGCCCTGGCAACAAACGGGTGCTATTATGAGTGACATCACACATTTCTCACCCAAAAAACTATGCGTACAAAAATGTGGTTTTACAGTACGTACACTAATAGTTCACATTTAACCAAAATTATATCACACTCGAAATAGATGATTGGAAAAGTTATTTTGAATAAGTTAAAACATACCCGCACATGAGGATGCAGTGGTGCAGCACAACCAATAGGGGGTGAAATATCAGATGGATTATCTGGTTTCTGGAGTAGCAGTTTACCTTCTCTCTTCTCCTTCTTCCTTTTCTTTTTATCCTTACGATCCAACTTATCAAGATCAGGAGGTTTTGGAGCATTCTGTAGAGGAGACAGAGCTGGTGGGGGTATTCGAAAGCCTTCCAAAACGCCTGAAATTCAGATTGAAATCAAACAGGAATCTGTGAATGAAATGTACATTCGTCTACGGGAAGTGATTGAAGATGACATTTTAACTAGAGAACTCAGAACTTACTGCAAAATATGTTATTCAGAACTTATCAGAAATGTGACTCATAACTTATTACAAGAAATGTGGCTCAGATACTATCATTATCTATTGTCTTTTCCCTGCTTTTGCTGTAAGGCGTCGCAGGATTGAATGACGATCGGTTTTAGGGCTATGTAACATTTGGTCACTTGATATGCATTAATATTATGATGTCAGAATGTTGGTAACTCCTTCGATCCACCTTCTTCTCTTTTTTCATGCTGTTTCCATTTTCATTTTGTATGCTTTTGCTGCTGGCCAATAAGGGTTAATTCTCATTAAGTGGCAGAACCATTTCAGTCTCTGTTTTTCAATATATTTGATCACAGATGTTGTTCCAACAATTCTTGTAATCTCACATCTCTTTTTGTTGTTTGCTGCTTTTCTTAGAATCTCATTTCACACATAGTAAGCTTTCTCTCTTGTTCCTTAGTTAGTGTCATGTCTGATATTGATAACACAATGTTAGTATGAAGATTGAATTTATGATGTGCTTTTTTTTTCCAATCACATTAATGGATTATTACAAGGAGACACTGGGATGGTCCACAGATTGAAAAGGATGCACTTTCTAACATTTTTTAATGCTTTTTCCTTGTGCAAAGGGGAGCTGTATTCAAAATCTTCTTTCACACCCAGAAGTACTTCATCTAGGCTATCATATCCAATATATGAAGTACTTCATTTAGGTTAGCATATCCAATATCAGAAGTACTTCATCTAAGTTGGCATATCCAATACCAGAAGTACTTCATCTAAGTTAGCATATCCAATATCAGAAGTACTTCATCTAAGTTGGCATATCCAATACCAGAAGTACTTCATCTAAGTTAGTATATCCAATAAATGAAGTACTTCATCTAAGTTGGCATATCCAATATCAGAAGAATGATTCCTACTATGAATGGGGTCTGTTGCAGTGAGAACATCTCATTTTGATTGTTGTGTGTTCTTGATATTTGTTCTCAGTTGGTTTCATGCTGAAAATTTAAAATTTTTCCACTGTAGCTTTTCCCTTACAAAATGCTGCCCTATAGTGTGTGCTGCAAGCTCCAGAGGCACTTAATGTGTACTCTAGACATGACTATACTTTAACATCCTCTAATTGAGGACATTGGCCACTCTTCTTATAGCTTTATATGCCAGCTGTCCAAGTTAGAGCACCATTGTTTTACAAGTGTCATGGGTTTTATAAATTAAGATACCAGAGATATTGCTTATCAATTATCATTCTTCTTCTTCAGCGTTCATTCTCAAACTCCCGCTGGATCTCTCTTGTAGCAGGAGAATGATCCTACTAGATTTCCAGCAGGACCTAGTCCAGAGAATGGAAATGCATTGTGTCACTGTTTTATTTGTGTCAATGGCCCGACACACCCATCTTCGGCTGTAATTCTCATTCAATCTTTAGCCTCAACACCCCAGATGTTGTCCCTAAAAGTGTTAGCAAGATACATCAAACAAGTTGTGGTACATCTGTTTCTAGAGTTCACCATGTGGAGGTACTTTTTAAAATCTTGCTTATCTCCTAACCCTTGTAATTACACATGTGCAATGCTAAACCTTTTGCATGCCAGTAAACTGTGTGAGAGTCTAATACAACAAGAAGTTGGCAAGGATGAAGGTCAAAGAATGATACCATCTCTATAGGTTATGTTCTGAAAGTGATACTGGTCAGGCAGTTTCTGTTCATCCACTTGCTAGGAAGTGGAGAACTTATGGGTAAAGTTAGTTGCTATGATGCTGATTCTTCTTCTTCAGAGTTCATTTTCAAATTCCCATTGGATCTCTCTTGTAGCAGGACAATGTTACTCTAGATTTCCAGCAGGATGTAGTCAAGAGAATTGAAATGCGCTGCGTCACCGCTTTTATTTGCGCCAATGGCCTGACACATCTGTCTTTGGCACATTATGTTGATTAATAATTCAGTTTACTCCACTTCATGTATCTATAGCAATGAAATAATAATTAAAATAATGTTTCTCCTTACCAGGTTGGTTACTGCCACATGAATTCAGTTAACTATAATAGGTTTCATGTGACATATTCTCTCCAGAACGTTGTCTTTCTAATGAACTCCTTGAACCCTTCTCTGTCTTGGGCGATGCAGCTCGCATTTTCCAACGATGTATTTATGTTATCTTTAATGACGTCAGTCCATCATCTTCTTGGTCTACCTTTCCTTCTCCGCCCACGTGCTCTGCCCTCCATTATTTGTCTTTCTAAACAGTTGTGTCTCTTTATATGACCACACAGGTGTAGTTTTCTTTTTGTTATTTTGTTTAGTAACCAACATTCTGGAATCTTCAATGTGTTTATAATATCTGAGTTTCTCTTTTTTTCCTTCCATGATATTCTAAGTATCTTTCTGTAGCATTTCATCTCAAAGACGTTGATCTTCTTTGCCGCTGTTTTACTCAAGGTCCATGTTTCGCAGCCATATGTTGCAACCGGAAAAAATAAAAGTTTGTAACATTACCAGTTTCGTTTCTATTTTGTTATTTTTCCATATTTTTTCAACCATGTTATTTTACAATATGCCATTGCCAATCTCTTCCTTATCTCTGTCATGCAGTCTCCTGCACCGTTGATGTTTGCTCCTAAGTATTCAAATTCATCCACACATTCTATCTCGGTATTGTCTATTCTGATTTGTGGTTGTTGTGTTGTTATATCTACTATAATAGGTAGCAATGAAATAATAATTAAAATAATGATTCTCCTTACCAGGTGGGTTATTGCCCCCAGAATTAGGTCTGTCAGCCTGACTTCGACTACTGTGCAGTTGGGGATCTGAACTCTGACTTGACAAGGAAGGGCTAGCATCACGGGATGATGGTGAAAGCAGCTCACGTGACGGCTGCTGTGGTGGAAGTGGTCCACGAGATGTAGAGGAGGGTAAGGGTTGCTGCTGCCGAATCATATGAGGTCTTTGAGGAGTGGCAGAAGGTGGGGCAGGTATAGGAGCACCACGGGATGATCTGTAGATGGGCGTTGGAGGCACACGAGCCTGAGGCCTACTTTGCTGAATCCCTGGTTTTCCTTTCTGCTCTAGTGCAAAAGAAGTTGATCCTGAAAGAGCATCTTCAATGTGATGCGACAGGTGCTGTTGCTGAGGCAGAATCTGAGGTGGCTGTTGGAGACTGTTGTTATTGTTCATGTTGCTTACAAAGACACTTCCCTTTTCACTGTGGTCATCCTGACAATAAAGGTAAGAATTCTGATTCTTTAAAAAGATATTGCAATTTTGTACTTCTAGACATCAGTCTAGTTCAGAGATGGGCAATTGGTTTGGGTCAGTAGGCCAGAATGTGTGAGATGGGGTCAATAAAAGTTACTTTTAATAGTGTTTTGAAGTTCCAAGTAGTATTTTCTGAGTTCAAATGAATATAGTAATTTTTAATCAGCATAGCAGGCCAGTAAAAATGGCCTTGTCCGGCTCTGTGGCAAAGTGGTACAGAGCGCGTCTGTGATGGCCAAGGTACCGAGTTCGATCCCCTGCCACAGGCAATTGTGCATCGGGCCATTCAGAAAGCAATGGCAAACTACTGAACATATTTATATTGCCTACAAAATAACCACAGCCAGCAAATTCTGGGTTGATAGCTACATGCTGAATAAGATATGTTACGAATTTAATTTAATAATGGCTTGGTGGGTCGGATTTGGCCTACTGGCATTATTGCCACATTCTAGATAATGAATGACTTTTCTATGATTTACTTAGAAAATAGTCTTATCAGCAATCTTAAACATCAAGGAATATCCCTTCTCTCCTTTCATTCTCGTCAACTATAATTTGTCATTCTTACTGTGTAGCTCTCACCTTCCAGAAAGATTATTTTGTATTGCAGCAGAAATGGCCCTTATATTCAGCATTTTTATCCAAAATTATGTTTTTATTCTTATATAGAGTGCTTTACTAAAGACAATATTGTCTTATTCGTCTTGATAGATGGTCTGAAGCAAGTCTGTGCTAGATGGAGTTAATCAGGCATGAGTCAAACATGTCTTATCATGGTTAAATCTGCAGATCCACGAACGATTTAGTTTGTTGCCAACTCTGAACTGTTACATCTTATGTCTGAATCTTCGTTCCTCTGCTCTGCTCAGGATTGTTTTCTCATATATCTTAGCACCACTATGCAGGATTGTTTCCTCATATATTTTAGATCCCCTATGCAGGATTGTTTTCTCATATATCTTAGCACCCCTATGCAGGATTGTTTGCTCATATATTTTAGCACCCCTATGCAGGATTGTTTCCTCATATATCTTAGCACCCCTATGCATGATTGTTTCCTCATATATTTTAGCACCCCTATGCAGGATTGTTTTCTCATATATCTTTGCACCCCTATGCATGATTGTTTTCTCATATATCTTAGCACCCCTATGCAGGATTGTTTGCTCATATATTTTAGCACCCCTATGCAGGATTGTTTTCTCATATATCTTAGCACCCCTATGCAGGATTGTTTGCTCATATATTTTAGCACCCCTATGCATGATTGTTTTCTCATATATCTTAGCACCCCTATGCATGATTGTTTCCTCATATATTTTAGCACCCCTATGCAGGATTGTTTTCTCATATATCTTTGCACCCCTATGCATGATTGTTTGCTCATATATTTTAGCACCCCTATGCAGGATTGTTTTCCATGTGACTACAGACATTCAATAAAACCAGAGTATTTTCTGTATGAATAAAGAGAATCTGAAATAGTTGACAGATATGTTCAGACTGTCATGGGTGATCACAAACTTCCAGAATTTACTATCCCCAGCACTGTTAACAATTTTTATAAGAAAGAAAGTACAGAAAGAAAATACACTGGAATCCTGTTATAACAACTTGGTCTGGACTGACAAAATATATATGTAACAACAGACATTCACTATATACAGTGCAAACAATATAGAATAAATATAATTGGGAATTTTGAAAAGTGTTGTTATATAGGGAATTATGTTATAAAAGAATGTGCTATAGAGGGATTCCACTGTAATACTTCAAATCAGATTTTCTCCCTTGTTTTTGACTACTAATCCATGTGTCAATATTTATCTACAATGTAACTACTAATCTGTGTATCAATATGTATCCACACTGTGACTACTAATCCATGTATCAATATGTATCCACACTGTGACTACTAATTCATGTATCAATATTTATCCACACTGTGACTACTAATTCATGTGTCAATATTTATCCACACTGTGACTACTAATCCATGTATCAATATTTATCCACACTGTGACTACTAATTCATGTGTCAATATGTATCCACACTGTGACTACTAATCCATGTGTCAATATTTATCCACATTGTGATTACTAATCCATGTATCAATATTTATCCACACTGTGATTACTAAATCTTGTAGCAATACAGTGCGTCCATCCAAATCACTACACATAAAAAATGTTAATATTTCCTCTTCCATGTAAGCTAGAACAATTTTTTATGGTTAAAGAAGTCATTAATTTTTAGGAACAGTGAAGAAATATTACAAATTGTCCAATAATGTATGGACAGCACAAGAGTGGTGCATTGCTACGTCACCTCAATGATGACAATGAATTTCTCAATTGTGTGACATTCTACTATGAAGCAACCTTTTGCACTTGTGACGAAGTTCACAGCCATAATTTTAGGATATGGGGAAATGAAAACTTACATGTCATAATGGAGAATAAGCGAGAACCCCCTAAACTTAACGTGTGGTGTGACTTAACCTTGAATTATGTGATCAGGCCATTCAATCTTCACCGAAGCCACAATGAGACGAGCAACTTGCCTAAAACATGCTGCATAGTTGTGCAATTCCTAAGATACCAGAATGAATCACATTCCAGCAAAATGGCAAGATAGAGCACCTCCATACTATGCCAATGAAGTAAGAAATTACCTTCATCAACAATGTCCAGACAGATGAATTTAAAGATTAGGTCCCATTGAATGGCCACCAAGATCATCAGATTTGACTCACTTAGATTTTTTTCTATGGAGATATGTAAAAACCTTTGTCTATCAAACTCTGACGCAGGGACTGGATAATCTTCTGCAAAAAATAATGGGCATCCATCACACCTCAGATAATTCAATGCATGTGGAGAGAGGTAGAAAACCATCTTGACATTCTTCAGGCCACTAAAAGCACGTATGTTGAGATCCACTGAAGCTTGATGAGTTAGTGAAACTTGTCACATTTGTCTTACAGAAAATCAAAATCCAGACAGTCAGTTAGTGACATATTCTTTACGGAAAGTTGTCTGCATCATGGATACTCTAAATGCCTCTCTGTCCCAGGCAAGCAGGTCTGCACTGGCAAGAGGCATGTGCATACATTCTTCGATGTTGCTAGTCCATCGTCTTCTTGGTCTTCCTCTTCTGATCTCACCCGGTACTCTGCCCTCCAGAATCAGTCTTTCGATAATATCACGTCGTTTTAAGTGTCCAAAAACTATAGCGTCCTTCTTTGATGGTATTTAGAAGCAACCTTTCATTTAGTTTCAGTCATTAATAGTATAATAAATATTGACATTTGTTATTGGCCATGATTCTACCAGACATGCTGTATTTACCTACAAACATGCACACTGTGATTACTAATCAATATTTACTCACACATATATATATCAATCTTTATCCACACACATGCACACAAGTCACAAAATAATCGAAAATAAAAGTAAACAAGTATACAACAGACAATAATTCATATTTAGATTAACTTTTGACAACACATATTTTTGTGCAAAGGCAAATTAATACAGTTCTAATGAAAGTCGGGATGTGGGATTTTGATTAGATCTTGCATCCCTCACTGTGTATATTTTGAGTGATAATTGTATATGATAATTTGTAGAGACACAATAATAATACCCTGGTTTGTAAGTAAATTGGTGGAGATGGTGCTCTCAGATATTCAGGTCTTCTACGAGGTAGTGGACGTGGTCTAGGAGTCTTCTGTGACTGGAACCTTGATGCTGGTGTTGAGTGGTGATTGATTGCGTCTTCCTCTTCAACATCTGATACATCCATACCTCCTACACTGATCTCATCATTTTCATCTTCAAATATAGGCTAAATTAGGATATAAAAGTACATTGAAGGAAAACAATATTCATAAATACTATAAGAAGTATTACTTCATTTTAGTTACAAATCTTGCTTCTTTTCTTGTCTGTGGTTGGCACTTAAAATCTATTTGTAAGCTGCAAGATTACTGTTTGTGTTTAATCAACACAATGTAATTCTGTAATGTACCAGACAGCCAGAAAAGATATGACAATGAATGGGTTACAGTAGCACAAATACAAAGGTAAATATAATATAATAAGTAAATATGTGTGTAAATATGGCCATCTGTCTTTTGGCCATTTCACAATTTTCTAATATTTTTAAAATATTATTTGCATCGTCATGGTATATTTTTTAAACTATCCATATCCTAGGCCTACCTTTCACACTTTTAAACAAATCTGCGCGGATCTCAAACTTTTAGTTATTTTTTGATGTAACTCTGCCAGTTCATTCCTTGTTACAAAATTGCTACCATAACTATGCTAAACTTGCCATGTTATACTACGCTAAGGGAAGGAACAGCATGGTAACACTCAAAATGCTATTAGACTGAGTTCATGTTGCGATCTAGGTTACAGGTGAATGTTAACCCGTTCTGCACCACATTGGAGGAAATTAGCAGATGTTGGCCCCCACTCTAACCCAAGTTTGTTTTCACCCATTCAACTCTTCTAACCCACTCACCCTTCTAACCCTCTCATACAATCGTCCTAAATAAATTTATATTTTAAATAAATACCTGTCGTCTGATCACTAGATATAAATAAGTCTCCCTTTTTATGCTATATTTCATTTCACATTCTGGAAAGAAAGTAGGCCCGGGATATGGTATAGAACAGTTTTTGTTTAAAATATCTATTATTGTATCATTTTTATTTTGACAAAGGTCTTAGACCAAAATGTAAATCCTTTTTGTCCTTATTTGTTTTATTATCATTATTTTTCACTATTATTAATAGTTTTGTGTAATACATATTTACCTATTTATATTATATTTACCTTATTACACTTTTTGGTTTCTTTTTAATAAAATGTATCAACAAATATTCTGTGTAACTTTCATGTCTCTTTAATGTAATCATTCATTCTAAATGGGTTTTTTCTTTGTAAACAAATTACTACAATAAATCTGTTTGCACAACCTCACAGACAAGATCAATTATTTTATATTCAATTTAGTGTACATACTACAGCCTTCTGCTCTTTGTATCACTAATCCTTTCTTGTCTCCCAGTCCTTCAGTCACTCTTCTCCTGGGTATTCTCCATTTTCAGTCTCTTTCAATTTACAATTGTAAATAGGCTACTGACACCATAATAGATATGCCCATGAGTGATGGATTGTGAGATATTTTTCAGAAATGGATGTATTTTTAATTGCAACTTCTTAGCTGCAAAGTAAACCACTTTAATTTTTTATGAGAAAACATTTTCAAGCTATATAATTATGTTTTCCAAGGAATTTCTATTGAAATCATTCAGCCACCTAATGAGAATGAACCCTTTTTGACGATCAGCAAGAGCATACAACATGAAAATGGAAACAGCATTTGCTCACAGTATACGCAGAGAAAAGACAATAGATAGATCTTTTTGTATAAGATTCCTAGGTGGCAGGGAATGATATATGTGCCATCACTGCAGATGGCTCAACAAATCTAACAGAAGAATGATTAACTAGTTGGCGCAGAAGCATATGCTGCGTTCTTGGCAGTACATGATGATTCTAGAATACTGCCACATTTGAATACCTCCATTTGGGGACTAAACATGCACTTATAAAACCTCCTAACACAACCATGCCTTTGAAATCAACAAACCGTATACAGAAAATACAACCCAATCTGATGAAAACAAAAAGTATCAGCGACAGATGGAAAAAAAAAATAAAAAAATGTGAATATACTTTGGTGCACATACAAATACAAGAATTACAGATATGTAACAATCAGATATGTCTAGGGCTGTAGATACTCCATCAGTAGGGATGGGGACCAACAAAAAAAAGTCATTCACCTATTTCCATTGCAATTTCATATTTTGTTATTTTCATTGCAATTTCATATTTTATTGCAATTTCATATTTTATTATTTTCATTGCAATTTCATATTTTATTGATATTTTCATTGCAATTTCATATTTTATTGTTATTTTAATTGAAATTTAATTGTTGATTTCATATTTTATTACAGAAAATCATGGGAGGGGTGGTGTGATTTTTACCCACAGTTTGGCTAAGTTCTTGATACTTTAACTCATGTTCTATTTTCATTTTCTGGTTCTGACAACCGCCTTTGGCCATTTCTGTCAGCACATTATACTTGGGGCGAATTTTTTTTAATGTATCCTACAACAGAAAAATATTTCTTACCAGGAGTCGAACCCAGATGTAAAAAAAATGTTCTAACCTCTCAGTTATGCGCCACACTACACAAAATGTAAATATTGATCTGATTTATTGATATATGCACTGAAACATTGATCTATACTGTACTGTTTGGGCTACAATCACAATGTTAAGTGCTACGGTTATAGTATTGTGTGCTATAGTTATACTGTTATCAGCGACAGTTACAGTTATGTGCTACAACTTCACTGTTCTAATACTACAGCTATGCTGTTCTGTGCTACAGTTATCTTATGCTAAAATTTACACTTATCTGCAACAGCTACTATGACTGCTGAATAAAATTGTACACAGAAAACTGAAATATTTCGGATATATTATTTCTACATAGAGGGCAGAGTTCTGGAAAGTAGAAGAAGAGGTATACCTAGAAGGAGATGGACAGATGACATCAAGGACTGTATGAAGTTATCAATGGAGGAGACAGGCAGATTGACACAGGATAGAGACGGATTTAGGGCATGAATTGCAAAGACAACGTTCTGGAAAGAATATGTCACATAGATAGCTACAGCTACATAGATCTGTTCTATAATTATAATGTTCTGTGTTCTCAGCTTCAAATTTCACATAACAACAGCTTTAGTCCCACAAGAGCATCTCTACAAAGCAAATTGTGAGGAACCCATGATCGACTGACCAATAGCAAGCTACATCTATAATAATTGATCACAGAAGCTGTTCTGTCTCATAGTTATATTGTTCTTTGCCACAGTTGTTATTCCGTGTTAAAGTTACATCATGCTGTGCCAGTTACAATGATCTGCTAAAATTACTGACTGATGTTGTTCTATCATACCTGTCAACCTGTAAGGTTTCCTGTAAAACAAAACTTTTTCTTGCCAAATTTAGTAAAACTTGTATTATCGATGTAACCTTTTTTCAGAATTTTCAAATTGAAACCTTTCTTGACACCGTAGATATACTCTAAGGCAGCATTTATATACCATTTTCCCAAATTTTGCAGTAAGAATATTAATCCCTTAGCTTGCGGAGGTATTCTTAAGAATATGACGAAAAACCACCACCCTTTTGCAGAGATCCTTCTCTTCTTTGCTCCCCAGGAAAAAATTCCATCTGGGTGCTTATAATAAAACATCCAGATGAATTGTTTCCCTGGGAAACTAATAAGAAGAAGAACTCAGAAAAATGGTGGCAACCCCTCATCATATCCTTAAGGATACCTCTGCAGCTAAGAGGTTAAAAATGTGATATTTAATGTGATATTTAATGTGATATTATAGAACATTCCAAGACAAAAATCAATGACAAGAATTTAACATATTTTATTATTTGTGATTTTAAATTATTTCTATAACTTTGTGAATTGAGGTTTTTGTCTCACCAGGTTGACAGGAATGGTTCTAAGTTACAGTGCCGCCACACAAATCTATGTGAAACAATACCCACATCATTTCTGCTTTTAATCACAAACAGATCAAAAATAGATCTTTTATAGTTTGATTTACTTTATTTAAACTGTCCTCTGTAATGGTGTTTACCTTACCCTTGAAGAATCTGTCATGATGGTATCCTCTCTACCATGAATGAATACATCGCCAGCCGACAAACGTTTGTTAGCTATATTCATATGTACCTGAGAAATACAAGAAGATGTCACATCATGAACCAGCCAGAAAGTTGTGCATCTAACTCTAGCACAACATGTTATTGTTTCACATAACACCATCTTTTTATATTATTCTAAGCACTCTTTGAAAACTTTTTATATTACTCTAAGCACTCTTTGAAAACTTTTTATATTACTCTAAGCACTCTTTAAAAACTTTTTATATTACTCTAAGCACTCTTTGAAAACTTTTTATATTACTCTAAGCACTCTTAAAAAACTTTTTATATTACTCTAAGCACTCTTTGAAAACTTTTTATATTATTCTAAGCACTCTTTGAAAACTTTTTATATTACTCTAAGCACTCTTAAAAAACTTTTTATATTACTCTAAGCACTCTTTGAAAACTTTTTATATTACTCTAAGTATTCTTTGAAAACTTTTTATATTATTCTAAGTAATCTTTGAAAACATTTTATATTATTCTAAGCACTCTTTGAAAACTTTTATGAGAGTTTTCTAAGTGCATTCGTTCCAAATTTTTTTCCTCATTCATTCCATTTGGTAAAAATTTTCTTTCGTAACCTCCTGGGACCAACAATAAAACACAAAGACTTGCCAGCTTTTTCAAGGATATCATGTCATATATAATATCATCCCAAAAGTTACCCCTCTGTGGCTCTCCTCCAGTGAGCCCATGGCTCCACAATTTCCAATTTGTAATACTTACAGATATTCTCTCATCTGAGCTGTTCATTCTTTCCAGATCTTTCTGCATGGTACTATCTTTGTCCACGTTGGTTAGACTGTTTGCTCGACGGACCAGTATTCTGGAAGATCTAGGACGTTTTGGTGGATGGGGAGGAGTAATCGGAGTGGACTGATTTGACCTTGTTCTGACACTCTGAAATGAATATGAAAATTAAAATAAATAATTTTACTCCTATTACTATTTTAATTAAATTATATTATTTCGAAATAACTTTCCACCGAAGACGGATATGTCGGGCCATTGGCGTAAATAAAACGGCGACACAACGCATTTCCATTCTCTGGAATACATCCTGCTGAAAATCTAATAGGACCATGGTCCTACTTCAAGAAAATTCCAGCGGGAGTTTGAGAATGAACGCTGAAGAAGAAGAAGAAATAACTTTTATCATAACTGAAATATAATACGACAGACTATTATATCTGACTATTAGCTCTGCAAGGATCTGAAACATAATACCACCTCCAACTCTAACACCACAGACTATTATATCTGACCCATAGCTCTGTATGGATCTGAAATATGGGACCCTAAACAATCAGGATAAATTTAATTGAAAACCTCTGTGCTCAAACATTACAGACTGTGCTCAAGCTGTACTGATAAAATTATCAAATTAACAAGTGCCCAAAGAAATATGGGCAAAATAGTTTTTAAAAGTATACAGATGGATATGTCCTGACTTTTATCACATTATGAGACACATAGGTCCAATAATGAGAGTAGCCAACAGCAAGATCAATTACTTTAAAGTATTTTTTTCGCAGAAGACAGATGTATCAGGCCATTGGAGCAAATAAAAAGGCGACACAAAGCATTTACATTATTTGGACTACTTCCTGCTGGAAATTAAGTAAGACCATAGTCCTGCTACAAGAGAGATCCAATGGGAGTTTGAGAATTAACACTGAAGAAGAAGAAAGTATTTTTGTACTTACCATCTTACTAAAGTCACCATGTCCTCCATTCTCAGTCTGCATCAGCAACCCCAAGCCATGAGGTAATGGACTCATGGGATTGTTGGACATCTTTTGCCTTTGGTGTGACATAATAATCAATTGACAGTAGTGAAGTTTTCGAATCCTAGCGTAGTCCCAAGCAGTGGCATTGTAGTTATCTACCACATTCACATCAGCTGTGAGAGTTCATGAAAGTTTACAAATAGAAATACAATCTTAAAATGTCACAATATTAGCATAACGGTAACTATTTTACTTATGCACCTTTCAACTTTCAGCAGAGCATACATCATCAAAGAATAGCAACGCTGTTACCTACCATGCATGTTGTAAGAGGTGACTAAGGTGGTTTTTGGGGTGGAGTTTGTCCCATCCCATAGAGGGTCAAGTGATCCAGAAGTCATGCTGAAGACAGATGTGCCAAGTCAACATAAGCAGATATCACAGTTAAGCTGTAAACTATGGCACAATGCATTCCATTTTCTGGACTACATTCTGCTAATCTGCAGGAATTTGAGAACAGATGCAGAAGAAGAAGAAGAATTATTCCTTCCAATTTTTTTATGTTTAGCCAACCCTCTAATATCTCTTTATCACTCTTTTCTTCAGATGTTTCCTAGTGCTTCCTATTTATCAATTCCTTTTATACCTCTTCTTCCCATGCTTAATATTTATTCCTTTCCTGCATCTTCTTCCCAGGGCTTCCTATTTATTCCTTTCCTGCTTCTTCTTCCCAGTGCTTCCTATTTATGAGTTCCTTTGATGCCTCTTCTTGCCAGGGCTTTCCTATTTATGAGTTCTTTTGATGCCTCTTCTTGCCAGGGCTTCCTATGTATGAGTTCCTTTGATGCCCATACGAAAATAATATCTTTTCCTGTTGTACCAGCAAAAATCAATGGATCAATTTATCAGCAGTGATGACTCTTCCATGTGATTTGTCCTTGACAGATGGCTGTCCTCACTGTCACTCTGTAAGTCTCCTGATTCTGTTACGCTATTTTGCTTCTTCCATATAATATTAAAGGTACTTAATACCTGTGTCTACGGACGACTTGTGCAGCATATTTTTTCTGATACCTTTCTCTGATTAATCTTTCTAACCCATTGTGTCTTTTTATATGCCTAAATTATGTTTTTAAGCTTTTGAGGAATACACAGATGAATGCTCTTACAGACATATGAATGATCTTACAGACACAGATGAATTATCTTACAAACAGATATATTATCTTATGTACACAGATGAATTATCTTACGGACACATAAGAATTATCTTACAGACACTGATGAATGCTCTTAAGACACATGAATGATCTTAATGACACAGATGAGTGATGATTTGAAGAAAGGAAACTAGACATAATTGAATAAACAGGATACAAGTAAGACAATCCTAAAACAATAACATCTGGATACCATTTTTCTCCAACATGAAGTTGACAACATCTCCATGACCTCCCATGGTAGCAACATGGAGAGCTGTTCGACCTTGATTGTCTTTGTCGTGAATGCATCTTTCTCCAGCTATTTCCAAGATTACACGGCAGGCATGTAGTGATCCTACAGTCATGCACAGACATAATAACATGAGACATTAAATAGAAAACCTCCAGGAAATGTCACAGTATTCAGCTACAACAACACAATTTACAATAAATGCAGCACTATCTCGACAGAGCTAAGCAAGTTATCATCTTCCTCACCAGGACATGTCACAACAGACTATAAGAGTAGTTCCATGTCACAGTATTCAGCTATATGTGGCATTTAGTACTAGTAACATGATTATTACTAGGAATATGGCATTTAATACTAGGAACATGACATTTAGTACTAGGAATATGACATTTAGTACTAGGAATATGAATTTTAGTACTAGGAATATGACATTTAGTACTGATGTGAAGAAAGCCAAAAAAAAGGTTAAATCCCCCCCCCCAAATCAATAATGTGCCACCAGCCCCCCTCCCCAACCAAAAAATTATTTTTAAAAATAAATACGGTACCTGTGAAAATGATAAAATGACTTTTTCTTAAGTAAAATTTAAATAATGCTCCCTTACTGAAGATGTATTGTTTTGCTTGCAAACTATATTTTAGTGATGTATATTCTTTTTTTTTCTGGTGCCAGAACTTGAAGTAAAATCTTGGTCAACATTGATTCATGGGATGTAACTTTTGTTATCTCATTCAGTGTATCTGTGATAGATGTCAACAGATACAGATTTCTCTGTATTTTGTCCAAATACATTCAGGTTTCATTGAATATGTCTATGTTCACCTTTGGTATTCACCATTCTTAAAGTACCCCTTAGACAGAATTTAGGCTCAAAATATAGAAATGAAGGTTGTTTTTGAATGAAATACAGAAAAATCCTTCTTGAAGTTGAAGGTATGATATCTTAGGTCAACCTGACTTATATTATATGCAAAAGTACTGGGATAAAATCAAAGGGCAAACACCTGAAGATATGCACAAGAGCTCTAAACAAACCTTGTTGTGATTACTGATTTTCTGAACCGGCTATGGTACACTCTGGCATCCCAATAGGAATTTCATCTCTTTCAGCAGATGGTGATGATTACACATGCTGATAGTTGACATAGCCCTTCTTCTACTTCTGCATTCTGGATTCTTTTGGTCGTGCTAGATCTTTAGGCCAGTTGCCAGGATGAAGCTCCCAGTCTTCTCCAGGTCAGAGTGGCTGCCTCACAGTTTTTGTCTCAGTTCAGTCAAGTGTGGCCATGTCTTGCCTCGCCGTTCTTTGTATTCCGGACAGTCTTGTAGTATTTGTTCAGGAGTCTATGCCTGTTTGCATGGACATTTATTTGTGTGGGCCACCCCAATCTGGTACAGGTGGCTCTGTAGCCTGCAGTGGCCAGTTCTAAGTCGAAAGATGATGGTCTGTTCCTATGAAGCTGACCCATAGCCCTTTGATTGTATATCTTCCTCAATCTGTCCCTTAATTGATGTCCTCTACTATTTTCCACAGTAATTCCAAATTCCTTCAATCTCTAAATAACAGTCTCATTAACCTTCATGACTCTGCAGTCTCAATGTTGTGCCTATGAGCACAGGCTACATTGTGCCTGTGGGCACAATCCCGCTACATACGACATCGCCCGATTCCCGAGTACGGAACTTCACGAAATAAAGATCCCATGACGTATAAAACCCGCCAAACGAAGCTAGGAATACGTCATAGTTTAAAGGTCAAATTCCTTTACTCATTACGATTGCAAGAAGAGAGAAAGCCGGCTGGTTTTGTCAACGAATTTCTAGAGCGGCGTTGGCCATTTTGTAGCCATATTTTACTATCAAATTGAGTACCGCATGGCATGGCTAAGTGATGTGTGACTTCTGCCAGGGAGTGTGAAGTATATTGCACTGCTAGTTTAACAGAAAATCTGTGCTATTTTACACCTTCTGGCCCAGCACATCCAATTTTGACATGCCTTTAATTTGGGTAGGCTTCCCTAGCCTGTGACAGCCTTCATATCAGCTGCCAAGTGACACATGTGTATTGATTTACACTGTGGCAGTTTATCACCCAGTGTACACTTTACAGGTCAAAACATGACCTGGATGGCAATGTCCACGGAGGCGGAAATAAGAAACTTAGGTTTGGATCAACTACGTCTATCTTGCACGAGATGTTCCACTGCAATTGAACTTGTCTCGCATAATTAGACATGTTTTCCCTCCCTATGCCCATTAGGTTTCTCATCTGTGAACATGATTCCGGTATAGGAAAAACTCTAGCATAGTTGGACCTGGGTTAATTCGCCCTCGCAGCCGAGGTATCCATCACCGACATCATAAATCCCTGATGCAAGTCTGAGTCTCTACACATATATAGAAGGGGAATAGAAGTTTCTTTGTGCTCAACAGTACTTCATTTCTGATTTCCATGTAGTGTTCTCTCTATTCTATTTGCATATGGTGTTGCCCCCTCATTGTACTCAATATATTATCTTTATGGTGACTTGCGCATGACTCTTGATATTCATGACGCCATCTATACATAATGGGATATCGACACTGGCCGGCATTCAATGCATCTGCATTTCGGCTGATCAAGCCAGAACTCCTTGCATAATTGTATGTTGACATTACCGCTGTATGTGCTAGCGCAGAGGTGTCTGAGATATTTCTTGTCTTTTTTTACAGTAAATTTTCATTCCATCAACAGCCTCCACACCCATGGACATGATCCCTACAAGTTTTGGCCAGGAACATAGCATGAGCCGCTGTATTTCTATTTCCAGGGTGCACCATGAGGAAGTACTTATAGGATCTTGGCTGATCTCCTGCAGATGTAAAACTAACATCTTGGCTGATCTCCTGCAGATGTAAAACTAACATCTTGGCTGATCTCCTGCAGATGTAAAACTAACATCTTGGCTGATCTCCTGCAGATGTAAAACTAACATCTTGGCTGATCTCCTGCAGATGTAAAACTAACATCTTGGCTGATCTCCTGCAGATGTAAAACTAACATCTTGGCTGATCTCCTACAGATGTAAAACTAACATCTTGGCTGATCTCCTACAGATGTAAAACTAATGTACTTCATCCACTCATGGAGTAGCCGTCCATTTTGAATCTTGCTAAGTCACTGGTTACCTGTCTAACTATGTCACATACATACCCACTTCTGCAGCTACCAGCAAAACTGTCTTTCCTTCTTTGTCCTTAATGGCTGCACTATCTGGAGTAAGTAGAGTCTGTTTAAGAGAAAATATTTCCATTTATTAATCTCACAGCTATAGTCATGTGTGAAAAGACACTGGGTGTTAAACTTTGGTTTAGTAAAATGTACCTCTTATGGATGTACATCCCTTTCAACCATGGACAATTAGTTCAAATTGGCTATATCAGAACTTTTTACCATCAAACATAGTGGAGGCTGTGGTAACTCGAGTTACCACGACCGTTTCTTTTAAGTAAGTAAATATTAGCAAAATAAACTCATTATAGTGTGATTTATTTTTGTAATATTTACTCATTGGTGAAAATAATTTTGTATTATGTATAAATAATTACCATAGCGATATCCATCAATTTCAGAATATTTTGAGATCAGACTTGTTTATGTAAACAAAAAATTGATCGCTCAGCTTGACACACCCAGTGCTGGCATCACTAAATTTGAAAAAGAAAGAACACTGCGGGCAATTTACATGTGATAGAAGCAGATGGATAAATCCAAAAACTCTCCTACTCAGGACCCTCTACACTCTTGCACACACTGCAATAGAACTTTCCTGGCATGAATCAGACTCATCGGGCATCTACAAATTAACAAACCCAAACCAAATTAGGCAACAGAAAATTTTTTTTTTACTTGTTCATCACATTTTATTGTTTTTCTTGCCATGTTTATCTTCGCTTGTGAAGGAGGAACATCATCATTTAGACAAAATGAGAAAGCAATAGTGAAAATGTAAATCATAAAATGTAAATCATGTAAAATGTAAATCATAAATTACTAAAAATATTCAAAAATGTGTTCTTGTACAGTTGGAAAACTGTTATAGAGGCATAGAATTAACAAAACAAACAAAACATAACAAATTAATGTTGTACCTGTAAACACTCCAATGGCTGCGTTCTTCTAACAGACCAGTGCATCCATGTTCTGCCATATGCATCCCTTTCAATACCATCATGCTCTTCTATTTTGTTTTCCGCATGACACAACAGCTCAAAATGTTTGATGTTGTCCATACGACATGCCCACATGCTTGGAGTCAGCATATCTTTGTCTCTAGTCCCCACTGAAGCTCCATGAGCCAACAAGATCTGAAAGTTATAAATATTACTTGTAATAAAAAAAACATTCACATAATGCACAAAACTTTTAAATGAAATCATTTAACAAGAAAATACTAGAAATTATAAAGATATAATTTACTTCATATGGACCACTTAATGAGAATGAATCCATACTGACAAGCAACAAGAGGCAGAGAAGAAGGTGGATTGAAGGGGTTTTCAACGATCTGCTAACCCTAGGTCTGCACAAGAGCAATGCGAGACCCTTTGCACCGCAAACCACTATAATACTACCCTACTTTGGATGCTCACTTCTTGAATAGCTGCCTTCAGGTCTGGCAGTTTATCATTGTCAAGGGCTTGTAGGACAGACATTGCATCTGTAAGAAACACCACCTATTGACAGTGGATTGTTGCGTTTTTAATTATTTCTGCAGCAATGATTAGGGTGTGCACTTCTGCCGAGTTAGCTGAAACAGAAGATTCCAGTTGATAAACATGTGGATTCATTTTCATTTTCTTGATATTTTATATACACTCCAGCACCCACAGAAAAAAGCTAATTTCTCAGTGAACAGAAAATATCTTAAAAGATATTATGACTTTCTGAACAGTCTAAAATAAACAATATGTGCCCTTTTAATTAAATTGTGTATAGCAACCATCTACTTACACCACCTATGCTAACAGTATTTTTATTTCAAATATAATATAATCTTCATATTATGTTAACATGAAGCATCATAATTATATCACCTGCAGACACTCTGTGCTACATGTGGTCACAGCCCAATGGATGGGTGCTCTCCCATGCACATCACAAATTGTAAAATCTCCACCATATTCTACCAGTAATTTTAAAGCTATGTGGTTTGCATCATGGCATGCTCTGTGCATTGCAGTCGACTCATCTGTTGAGAGAAGAAATTAGCTCTGTACTTCATCCTAGTATCAGTAAGTAATGCAGGATATATACAACAGGGTTGCCAGAATCTGACCACTTTATGGCAATATTTAACCAATTTTGTCATTTGTAAATGTCACCAACAATGAAATGTATGTTTGTTAATTATTTTTATTATTGGTCAATTTGAAAAGATTACAAGTAAGAACTTTTCTCATTTTTGGCCTTGTTTTACTTTTATTTTACCTGAAACTTTAATAGTAAAAAAAATCCTTTACAATGTCAATCAATCTGACAACCCTGATAATATATATATTATATATATATATATATATATATACATATATATATATATATATATATATATATATATATATATATATGTGTGTGTTGCTATTTTGTTACCTTACTCATGTGGCTACCTAAAGAAACTTCATATCCATGTACAAAAATTTGAATATGAACAACTCAAAAGCCAATTTGATCTATTTTTGGTCAGTTAATGTTGAGATCCTAAATTCTTATATAATATAGCCTCATTATTAACACTGAGGAATACAAAACATAAAATTGTCGTTTCTACCAATGACCAGACACATCTAACCTTGTCTGTGAAATGCTTTAAATTTATTCTCCACATTCTTTGTAATTTTCCAGTCTTCATAACAGTATGTTAACTCTTGACCCCCATTTGGGTTTATTTGTCCTGCATTCATATGTTTATAAGTAAATATACAATTTAAGGTTTCCTCAGCTATTCTTCTGTTGCATTTATTGTAGTATCTTTAATATTTTTTTTTAATTTCTACTTTATCCTGTATACGCAATAACCTGCGGTACACACCACCCATTGCTATCTACTCATTTATCGACGAGGAACTACAAGATGTTTAGGCTTACATGACCAGCTACAATGCCACCTATCTATAGTCTTATTGAACATCCTTTTCATTTCATTTTGAAGGCGGCAGTAGATCAGAGTTGTAGATCTAATATTTAAACTGGTCTGTTCCAATCAAATGGAATCTGTTGAAATCATCACCATTTTTAGTGAACTTTTTATGGATTCTTGATTCTCATTCCGTCTACAGCCTACACATCCATGGACATGAGCCTAAAAATGTTGGCCAGAAAGACAGCAAGAGCAGCTGTATTTCTGTTTCCAGGCTGCACCACGAGGTGGTACTTTTAGGATCTTGGTTATTTGCTAACCCTGGATCTGCCAAAAGCAGTGCTGCACCCTTTGCACGCCATTAACCTTTAAGAAGCCCAATTAAAATAACAGTCTGTTCCCTGCCACGGTTTCTTTTTTGAAAATTTACATTATTTTTGGTGGGTGTTTGGAAAATACAAAAACTTTTTTTTGGTATTAGAGATTTTAAAATAATTGTTGCACATCTAAATAAATAATTGCAAACTGCAAATATGTGTGTAATTTTTTTCTGTATTTCTGATACAAGAGGTATGAAAAAGTGGTAAAGACATGTTTTACAAAAAACAAACATTGATGTTTGGAAAATGAAATAACTTTTTTGTTCTTTGAGATTTTAAAATACATTTTTTACATGTAAATAAGCTGCATAATACTGCATATATTAGTCTAGATTTGTTTTGTTTGTGCACATGTGATACAAGAGATGTGAGAATGTTGTAAAGATAAGGCAACAACAAAATCAAATTTTAAAAATATTGTTTTTAATTGCTCACCTTTATTTATTTTTCAATGTGGCAACACTGAAAACATCTCACACACTGTAACACACAAAAGTCTATTGTATTTATTATGTTTCATAACCAAACTAACATAATATTTCTGGGGAAATGAATAAAACATGTAAAAGTAGCTTACCTTGTTAAAAAAAATTGTAATTGAGACGGACCTAGTTTTGTTGGTAATCCGTCCATACATGATTAGGTCCACTTGTTCCATGTCATTTCAAAACAAAACCAACATGTTACCACATCTAATTTGAAAAAAAACATAATTCCCAGGAATTCCTTACTATCAGAATCCCAATCCATAATGATTTTATGTCAATTATACATATTGACAGCCACTGAAAATCATTGATGGATGTCTCTCGATATTTACAATTTCCTATCAGCAAACGTCTCCTATTTTCATACACCATGCTAATATTGGAAGTAGAATACTACTGCTATGATTAACTGTTTCCAGTCACATCACATTAATGATTGTGTGATTTTCACTTTGCTGAATAGCAGCATAGCAACAGTCAAGTTCACTCACTGAGAGCGTCTTGAACCAGGAAAAGCCTCAACGAGTGACCTCTCTAAGGGGTAAGTTACAGGTTCTTCTTCTTCTTCAGCATTCATTCTCAAACTCCCACTGGATCTCCATTGCAGGACCATGGTCCTACTAGAATTCCAGCAGGATGTAGTCCAGAGAACGGAAATGCGTTGTGTCGCCGTTTTATTTGCGCCAATGGCCCGACACATCTGTCCTCAGCGTGTGTTACAGGTTAATTCTAATGTTGACATTTTTCCTGCTATATGTTGTTCTTTCATGGCATATTTCATAGATGATGATAGCTTCTTCTTGGAGTAGGTAATGAGCTTACTCTATGAGTAAGACCTTTTTTTCACCATATTAAAGAATCAGAAGACACAAATTTATGACATTACCACACAAAAAAGTGAATAATTACCATGTGCTTGTGCATTAATATCTGATCTGTGCTCTAAAAGGAACTCAAGTGCATCATGTTGAAAGTAATGCACAGCATACATTACTGCGGTTCGGCCTAGTCCATCGGTGCAGTCTGTGCAACTTGGATCTTTAGAAGTACATTTAATTTGCAATTATTATTTCATACATTTTTAAATGATAAAATCGATTTTCATAAAATCAATAGATTGTATTGTAAAACATTGAAAAACATATAAATTTATTCACCTCAATCATATATATTTCATGAAGTTATGCCTACATTGAACAAGGAAAAATGTACATCCTTTAAGGAAAGTGGTACTTTATATATAAACGAGTCCCTTGAGGAGCAAGAATAAATCGACAGATGTTAATATCTTCTGCTATGCTTTTTAGTCAGATATATAATTCTATCAAATAGATTAATATTATTTATGTATATAACCTTCTTGCAGGGAGATTATCCTTGAGAAATCTATGCAATTCACAAGTAGGCCATACGCATGTGGTTGCGTCTGTGGGTCTCACCAATGGCTCACTAGACGTACCATCCATGCAACAGAAAACATTAGTGGATGAGCCCATGGACCGCTAGATCAGCAACCAACCAACAAGTAGTCCATTCAGGAGCAAGAGAAAAAATATTGCATTAGATTCATATTTTTCTGTGGCCAACAGTGTGTTGAGATGATGTTCGCAGAAACATTGACTATCCCAGATTTGTTCCGGTACTGTTTCCTAAGATCAAACCATCATAAAAGAGTCTTATCTTGTCTTGTCCTAGCCCCAAATAAAGTGAAGCGTCATGGGGAGCCTAAATCTTCTTTCTAATCCCAAATGTGTTGCATTTGTTGTTGTAATACCATGTTTTTGTAGTATGTCTCTGATGTTATCAATCCATCTGTCTCTAGATCTTCCTCTCGCTCTGTACCCAGATATTCTTCTGTTATAGGCTACAGCTGGAATGTGATCTGGTTCCATTCTCATAAGGTGATTGAACAACTTAATCTGTTGTTTTTCTATACATTTGATGCTTGGTACTGTTCCTATAATATTTCTGATGTCATCGTTTCTTATATGGTCTGTTCTTTTGATCCCAACAATCTTCTTTAGATATCTCACAGGTTGTAATCTTTCTCACCTGTGTCTTGAACAATGACCATGATTGACATTGATAACACAAAGTCGGTATAAATATACTGTTTATCAATATCTGTTCAGTAGCCAAGTTGATGTAAGGGTGTTTGAGTAGTGGTGTCAATTAGCATGAGACAGTGTTGACTTTTTGGCATTGTGTTTCAAATTCTCTGTCCAGTTTACTGTCTTCAGTGAAAATGCTTCCCATGTATTTAAATTCTTCTACTTATCTGAGGTTATTTTCATTAATATGTATGCTCAATGGGCCAGGTAGTCTACTGATTTTCATACTTTCTGTCTTTGATGTGTTAATTTTCATGTTGTATTTTTCGCAAGCTGAGTTTAGTGTGTTTACATGTCTCTGTAATTGTGTTTAGTACTCATACATTAAACTTTGGTTGTCTGCAAATAGCTAGTAATTTACAGAGTTCTTTTTGGTCATGGTATCATTTATCTTCTTCCATCTCTAGACTTGCTTTGTTAGTAATTCTGTCCATATAAATGTTGAATAGTAGTGATGATAACACACGTCCCAGTCCTATATTTATCCTAAAAGTGTCAGTTGGTTCTTCATTAGTTCTTACTGCTCCACTACAATTTTGATACAATGCTATAATGTTATCCAGCAATTGTCTATGAATCCCATAGTCTTCAAGTATGGTCCTAGTCTGTTCCTGTCTACTCTATCTAACGCATTTTCTTGATCTACAAATGTATGAAAACAGTGTAGTTGCACAAAAAAACTCAATTTGAAAAGTTAATATAGGAACAAGTCTAGGAACTTAGTTCACAACTGCTTCTCCATATATATAGTATATGGTAGCCAAGCTTTCACAAAAGAGCTGAGCTTTCACAAGAGAGCCGAGCCACTGCAAGTGCCACACCAAATTCATTTAGAGTTTTTATTACACCTGCTGTTATGATGTCAGAGCCTGCAGCCTTTCCATATTTTATTGCATTTTCTACTTCTGCTTTTAGTATTGCTGGTCCATACATTGTTGTGTATTGTAGGTTTTTATTCCAATGGTCCTCAAACAGTTCTATCACATAATCTGCCCATCTTGTAAGTGCTTCTGTTTTATCAAATATTATTTTTCTCGTTTTAATCTTTAATGAATCCACCCCCATTTATAGGAGGAGTTCTCAAACAAACAACAAACCCATACATACCTCTCGGTTCTATCATCGTCCTATTATATGACTAATTTGTTGCTTACTAGTCATAAGCGGTGGGTGTAATACTGACCACATCATGCCTAGGTATGCTGATGAGGTACTATGATCGCAGTCCAACCCCCATTAATTTTAATGTTAAGGTTAATCAATAATATAAGAAATATATATTCATTTTTGGACACAATATGAGACAAGGAGGTTTGGAGAACATAGTCACAACAGGCAAGATTGAAGGCAATAGAGACAGAGGGTGACAGCATGAGAAAATATTAGACAGTTTAACAACCAGACATGGCAGAGAAACAACAACGATCTTGATACACAATACTGGAGATAGAGAGCTGTGGAGAGTCATGATCAACTATGCTAGCCTGCATGGCACCTGATGAATGAATAAATATTTATCAGTCTATGTTTATTATTTATTAATTTAAATATAATTATTGTTAGGGTTAGTCACACAAAACATAACTAACTCTAACTCTAAAAAAATGAATTTTTCAATTAATTATTGATTATTTATTGATATACCGGGGTAATATTTAGATCAATTAACCACAAAATACGTAGGTATGCACTAATGGAAAACAAGATCGAAAACGGGGGTGGACTGATAATAGTACCGCTGATGGTCACATAAAATACAGGTCCAATACTATGCTCCAATACATGCATCAATGGCACAAACAAGGATTACTTTGTACTAATCAGACACTTTTTTAAATATAAATGAGTGTATGTATACATATCAGAACACACTAATTGTAGCCTTGCTCTATGCTCCTTTTATAAGAAGAACCGGGAAAATAATGGCATTTAGCATATATAAGAAGAACCGGGAAAATAATGGCATTTAGCATATATAAGAAGAACCGGGAAAATAATGGCATTTAGCATATATAAGAAGAACCGGGAAAATAATGGCATTTAGCATATATAAGATGAACCGGGAAAATAATGGCATTTAGCATATATAAGATGAACCGGGAAAATAATGGCATTTAGCATATATAAGAAGAACCGGGAAAATAATGGCATTTAGCATATATAAGAAGAACCGGGAAAATAATGGCATTTAGCATATATAAGAAGAACCGGGAAAATAATGGCATTTAGC
Organism: Meghimatium bilineatum; assembly: GCA_034231615.1. NCBI lineage: Eukaryota > Metazoa > Mollusca > Gastropoda > Stylommatophora > Philomycidae > Meghimatium > Meghimatium bilineatum. The sequence continues at coordinate 9,509,761 of CM067309.1, read as the reverse complement.
ATATATAAGATGAACCGGGAAGATAATGGCATTTAGCATATATAAGAAGAACCGGGAAAATAATGGCATTTAGCATATATAAGATGAACCGGGAAGATAATGGCATTTAGCATATATAAGAAGAACCGGGAAAATAATGGCATTAGCATATATAAGAAGAACCGGGAAAATAATGGCATTTAGCATATATATAAGATGAACCGGGGAAATAATGGCATTTAGCATATACCTTGCTTTAGAATCTCACTGATGACTTTCACCTCCCCATTCTTTGCTGCACTGATTAGTTTTGGAAGCACCACAAAGTTCTGACTGTCAACTAAAGTCATGGTATTGTTCCGAACATTGTCCAGGTTTATCTAAGAAATTTGCAATGGTATAAACTTTGCATAATAATCAATGAATGTAAAGCTGGTTTATTTGCAGTGGTAAATTGCCTGCAAGACCATACATAAAATTTCTATACTACTTGCATGTTCTAAAATGGTGCAATGATATGAGAAACCTGTCAACTACTTCTTCTTATAGTCCATGCCATGTGGCATTGTTTATCATGTCTTTCCACAACCTTATATTTCGCGTGCTGTCAATTATTTCCAATACCAATGTTCTCCCATGCCACAATGCTAGGTTGTCAAACATCTTCTCTCTTGGTCTTCCCCTACTCCTCTTGCTCTTCAACTTGTCTGTTGTTACAATGTGTCCCATCTTTCCTCTTCTTATGATGTGTCCAAAACACGTGGACTGTCTCTTTCTGATGTGGGTAAGCAGATCTCTTTTTAAAAGTAACTTCTTTCAAGATATCTTTATTACGGTTTTTATCTGCCCATGGTTTTCGCAACATTCTTCTATAAAACTACATCTCTGCTGCCTCGATATAATTTTTCACTGTTCTGCTGCGTGTCCAAAATTCTTCTTTTTCAATATTCATTCTCAAACTCCCACTGGATCTCTCTTGTAGCAGGATAATGGTCCTACCAGATTTCCAGCAGGATATAGTCCAGAAATGGAAATAAGTTGTGTCTGCTTTATTTGCACCAATGGCCCGACACATCAATCTTCGAAGGTGTTCAAGATTCAAATGATTCTATATATAGTTTCTAAGAACTCTCTTTCTCACCTCACTTGACAAAGATATATTACATAGGATGGACTTCATCGTGTTAAATGCTTCCTTTGCATGGGCAAAACTGTCATCATTCAAACAAATCACACACAAATTTTTAATAATTAAGAATTATAAAATGTTACATACTCTCTACATGGTTCAGTTAATGAACATGAATAATGAACAAAGACAGAATTGATGCCTTTGTGATGTGGATACATAGAAGAAGAACTTCATGGAAAGAGAATAAAACAAGATTCTAGCACCACTATGTGGGACTATGAATATAGCACTATTAAAGGAAATTTTAAAAATAGACTAACAAAACATTGTTGACATTTAAAAAGGCACTAAAGGTAATTCAAGTGGTTTTCACACACTTCCAGACTACCAACAGATAACATGCCACAAATTGCCATGACAAATAGACGTAACGGCTATAAAGTCAGAGGCAGACCATGTAATAGATGGATCACAGAAATCAAAGAAGTCACAGGAACAAGATTTCAAACAACACACAAGAAGGCAATCTCCAGAGAACTCTTCCACCCCTGATGCCTAAAGGCAAACAAGAGCCACAGCGTATAGATAGATAGACTAAAGGTAATACCCAGCATTGCAGGTTTGAAGTAAAAATATATGAGTGCTATTGTGCATGCTTTTAACCATGACTGTTAAGAACAGAAGACTTCTTGACTAATGGAGAACTGATGGTGTAGGAAGCCTGATTCGATTTTACGAAGCATACTTATAAAATCAGTCTGAAAGTAGCATTCTTGGACTCTTGCTATATCACTGATGTGCATGCTTATTCATAAATAACATTTATTTGAATGAAGAGGCATAACAAATACTTTATTACATAGAAAATTATGCATCTAAGGTTTGCTTTACAAACTTAATGGTTCCATTAAGGGGCAAAGTTGGGCAATGACAATGATCAGAATCCACAGAAGCTTTTAGAGTACCAAGCTGTAATAAATTCCAGCAACATTATTCTGGATTTTGATCATCATAAATTTTGTTCTCATATCATTTGTCACCTGTGTGTTGCCTGGGCCCGAAAAGGTAGCAAAGAATAGCAACACTGTTTTACCTTCCATACATGTCGTAAGAGGTGACTAACGAAGTTGTGGGATGGAGTTGGATGTCCCATCCCATATAGGGTCAGTGACCCAAAGCCATGCTGAAGTCGGATGTGTTAGACAGTCTGTTCTCCGGACTACATCCTGCTGATCTGCAGGAGTTTGAGAACGGATGCAGAAGAAGAAGAAGATATCATTTTTTAGTTTGTATATGGTTCTAAAATAAGATGATTTAAGTCATTGAATCTCATCAGCTTTAGTCCCTTTCAGTAATTATTGATAGGAGTTTGGAGAACATCTATAAATGATAGGATAAAATTTATACCATCCACAATGACATAGTTGTTGTTTCTCAAATTATGTAGAGTCTTGTTGAGTGCTTCCAATGGTCTTTTATGGACCACTGTATATTCATCCCAGACTATAGGAATGCATGTTCTAAAAACTACAACTATTACAGAATTTTTGATAATTTTATGCACAGCTTCATCATTAGTGGATAAATCCATTGGTATTCTGAGTGTAGAATGCACTGTACAACCATGACGCAACGATGTTGTTGCAAGAAAAACGCATCGATATTTTGTGCAATTTCAAATTCCAAATTAATCATACATTTTATTCTAGCTAAATTCCCTAAAAAATATGTACAATTAACACTTGATCTTATGAAATAAATTATGTTACACATCTGCAAATTAAATACAAACATCAAACCATTTCTTTCAAAAGAACAATAAATGGCATACCCATCGCCAAATAAACTTGTCAGGGGCGTCAACGAATGGTGTCATAGGACTCAGTCCTCTAGCTGTCAGGGAAAGTGTATGACCATTTTTCTCTTGGGATCTGCTTTGAATGAGCCTGACAAAGTAATAACATGAATAAGACATATTTCTGAATAGTATATGCATAATACATACAGCTATTGCTGCCAACTGTAATTCATGATGCAATACTTTCTGTCACCTGGACTACATCCTGTTAGTCAGTAGGAGTTTGAGAACAAATGAAATAGGATAAAAATTACAAATGCTGATCTTTCCTTTTTTTTATTGCATAAATCATTGCCAATGGTTCACAACTACATGTTAAAAAAATCACTGCCAATGGTTCACAACTACATGTTAAAAAAATCACTGCCAATGGTTCACAACTATATGTTAAAAAAATCACTGCCAATGGTTCACAACTACATGTTAAAAAAATTATAAATTATTAATAAACTGCAGTCATGATACCAACTACAGACCTATCAGTCTCACAAGCTGTCTAAGAAAAACTATGGATTGTATTATCTATCAACCTTAGGCTTTTGTGGTACCTTAAAAGCAAAAAGCTTCTTGAATCACAGCAGGAAGGCATCAGGTAATGCTAGTCTACTAAAGATCAGGCAACCTACCTTTCTCAAGAGATAGAGGTTGCATTTTAAGATAAGAAACTGGTTCTAGCAACAAGGATAGACCTAAGGAAAGTTTTTGACAAAGTTTGGAAAGAAGGACTTCTAAAGAAATTTAGAACTTGTAGAGTTTGTTTGTTTGTTTTGCGTTCGCTCCATTGTAACCATCACGGGTGTCCGTGCGATTTCCGCCGGGAGCGTAATTACGTTGTGCCACCATTATGCGCCTTGTAGGCCTAGCACATTCGATTTCGGCATGCCTTGACAATTCGGGTGGGCTACCCTTAGCCTGTGACAGCCTCTATATCTGTCTCCAGGCACGCGTAGTGGCGACTCTTCGCCCAGATGAGTTTTGCTCTCGTCTGAATTGCACGAGGTGTTCCACTGTCTATGAACTTGCCTCGTGTAATTGGATGTGCTGTGCCTGTGCCCATTGGCTACTGAACCGTTTCTCATCCGTGCGCCTGGTTCCTTAAGGGGAAGAACTCAACAGAGGAGTTGGACCCTGGCTCTTTCGCCCTCTTAGCCGAGGTGTCATTCACCGACATCGTGTACCCCTTGTCCAAGTTCGAGTCTCACACACGCATTTGAAAGCAAGGCGTTCTCGAGCTGATCGTCCTTGTCCCAACAGCGCCTGAGCCCATCAGGTACTGAACCCTTTCTCTTTTCAAGTGTATTTCCGGTGTAGGAAAACCTGACAGTAGAGTTGGGCCAGGACTAAATCATTGTCCCTTTTGTGCCTGAGCCCATCGGGTACGGAACCCTTTCGCTCTGCAAGTGTACTTCCGGTATAGGAAACCTTGACAGTAGAGTTGGACCAGGACTACCATTGTTGTCCCTTTCTTGCCTAAGTCCATCGGGTACAGAACCCTTTCTCTTCGCGAGCATATTTCCGGTTTAGGAAGGCTCGACATTAGAGTTGAATTAGGTCTTCTTGCTTTACCAGATGCCAATGAATGGGTCTGGGTCTCTGCCTGTAAGGAACACAGGTAACTAGATGCTCGTCTCGAGCTGACGGAGCTTGTAGTTCCCCTTTCCTAGAGACTTTTCACTTTCTATTTGCAGTTCGCGCTGCCCTCTAGCACTGTTCTGCCCTTTCATTGTTTCATTGTACTCGGTATGAAATCTATTTGTCTCTCGCCATGCATCTACCTTTACGTGCATTTTACATTGGCCGCCCCTCCAATGTTCGGACTGGACTGACTAGCTTCACTGTATGTCGACAGTGTCGCTATATGTGGTGATGCTGGTGGTGTCTGAGATATTGTCTGTCTCTTGTGCAGTCAAATCTCTTTCCATCTGCTACCTCCACATTCTCAGACACGATCCCCAAATGATTTGGCCAGAATCAGCTCGAGCTGCTGTATTTCTGTTTCCAGGGTGCACCGTGTGGAGGTACATTTGGGATCTTGGTTATCTGCTAACCCTGGGTCCACCTAGAGCAATGCGTTCCCTTTGCACCCCATTTGTAGAGTAAATGGTAGGATGTATAAAAGCTTACCTACACAACAGAAGAGCTAGAGTACAACTAGATGCCTAAAAAAAGTAAGAAAGTCCTACTTCACCATGTGGTACCACAGGGAGGAGTATTGTCCCCCACAATCTTTCTGGTCTACATCAATGGTTGGGTTGCTGAGCATGGAACAAAAGTGGCAATGTATGCTGGTGATTTGGTAATATGGTCAATGGAAGAACATGCTACAGTATCCACCAAACAAGTACAGAGAATTATAGATGCCTTAAACATGTAGACAAACATATGGAGTGTCAACATTAACATAAATAAGTACAGCACTACTCTCTTCACTCTTCACCATAACAAAAAGCTGGTGACATCAAGATAAATTGAGAGCTCCTGAATGAAGACAATCTACATGTCTCAGAGTCACATTTAATAACAAGCTGATATAGAAGGAAGACACTAACAAAGCAAACTTCCTGAACTTTTAGTTTTCTACAAGATCTCAATAAATCAGAAGTAGGCGTGTTTGCTGCCATACTCTCTGACCATTCAATTGCAATTAGAACAATTCAAGGGAGATAAGGGAGACCTTTCAATTGTCATTGGTGAAATCAGGGAAAACAATCAAGAAACTCCACAGGTAGGAAGCATCATCATCATCCTTGTTGCTGTCTCTGCAACAAAGGTTGGCTGCAACAGACCTCCAACATCACCTGTCTCTTGTTTTGGTGGTGCACTCTGTTAGACTGTAACCTCTCCCACTTGCCTACTCTTGCTTGCTTCCCTTTGACTTTACCATCAAGTAAGGTCTTCAATAAGGTGTCATGCCTTTTATTGTGTCCAAAATATTTTATTTACCTAATATTTATTTCTCCATTTAAAGTGTTTTAGAACCTCTTTCCTGTAGCTTTAGGTCAATAGTTTCCTGTAGCTGCAAGTCAATAGTTTCCTGGAGCATCAGGTCAATAGTTTCCTGGAGCATCAGGTCAATAGTTTCCTATAGCTGTGGGTCAATAGTTTCCTATAGGTTGTAGGTCAATAGTTTCCTGTAGATGCAAATCAATAGTTTCTTGTAGCTGTAGGTCAATAATTTCCTGTAGCTTCAGGTCAATATGCTATGGATTAAATATAAATGGAGAAGAATATTATCTGGGTCGATTACTATCCCCCAAATTATTATAATTCATCACCCAAGTGTTGCAGGAGCCAGAAAGTGACAAATAATTGTGATACTGTTACCTACCAGGCACGATGTAAGAGGCATCAAAGGAGGTATTGCAGTGTAGTTGGATAACCCATTTCATAATGGGTCATAGTGATCCATAGAGCATGCAGAAATTAGATGTGTCAGACCGAAAAGTTCACATAACACATTTAAACTATAAATTATGACACAAAGTAATCTGTTCTCTGGACTACCTACATTCTGCTAATCTGCTGAAATTTGAGAATGAACACAAAAGAAGAAGAATTATTATTCATAAAATTAGCAATATTGAAAGGATAACATAAAATGGGTACATTATCTCTTATTTTTCTTGGAAATATATATGATTTATATGTGAAATATATGTGATATAAATTTCTACCTGTAGTATTTCTGCATGTGCAGTAGTGCCAAGTTGAGTGTATCACGAACTTCTGCACACTCCACATCTTCACTGAGTTTAAGTAAAAACTCATGAATAAAGGCAGCAGCCTTTTGGAAATCTGATTTTAAAAAGACAATCATTAATTTTACAATGAAAGCAGAAAATCAAAAACATGTCAAAAAGAATTGTGAAAACAGGACTTATTTAAGAGAACAAATATAATAATGAAATAAAAATATATATTTGGAACTCTTCTGTTATCAATTACACTGTGCATCTAGTCACTATGCATATAACGATTTATTTTAGACAATTGTAGGTTCTCCACAATTTAACACAGTCAAGTTTATAGAAGACACAAAATTTCAGATATAGGCATGTTCCAGGCGAATGTAAGAAGAAGAACACAATAGTATCAATACATTTCTGACAAGAATGTAAAAACATAGCTGACAATAAAAAAGATGTTTACAGTTTTTTTTCCAACCTCAATGTAACAAAAATATTCATTATTCTTAGTTATTCTCAATGCCATAATCACCATTTTGCATTAATACCAATGTCATTTATTCATAGGTGAAGCTATGGGGCAACCATGAGGACCTCCTGCAGACGACTGAATTCATGGAGGCGGCCCACCTTCCTGTATAGACATATGAGCATAGGAAACTGATCGCAGAAGAAGAAGAAGATTTATTCATAATTCTCTATTCAATATGGTATAAGACATATAACAATCAAAGGTTAATTCCAAGATTATGCAGCCTGACATATTGATCAATCAATACTATGCCAATTAAAAGTGGCTATGAGTAGGTCAGTCTATACTACATAATTATTCGAAGACCACGGAAAAGATGGATAGAAAATGGCAGGGACATCCTGAACAGACACGGTCATAGCACAGCCAAGGCCACACATCTGGCTTTAGAACGCAAGCTCGAGCTCCAATCAACCCTACGCTTAACAGCAAGAGTGGATCACAATCCACCTGGGGAAAGACAATAGACTGCTATTCCTAGGATATGCGTCAACAATATTAGTATGTAGTATGTAATCAGTATGATTGAGATAATTATTTCCTGGACTTTTCCACATCCAAAGACGTCTAGGGTGTTGCTGAAAGAAGGTGTCTCCAATTATCATGTTTTGTTCCCACACCGTAAGTTTCTCTAATCATTTCTATCTCCACCAAGACCAAGTCCATATCCACTGGTGATATTTTATTCCTTTCCTCTCCAACCTTGGCGTTAAAATCTCTTAGTACTGTAGTTACTTCCTGTTTGTTACATTGTGTTAGAGCAATAGGTTTGTAAAAATTATCACTTTCTTAGTGTCTTTCTTTGTAAATTAATAACAAAACGAATTGGTTACCATAGCAACGGCTACAATCATAAAGTATGATTATATCAGACAATATTTACACTATTATACCAATATAAATATTTCTTTGCACATTCATACACTGGCATATTTATATGTATAACCTTCTTTAATGAGACATTCTCTAATACAAAAAAGTATATATTAAAAATTATAAACTGTGATACACATTCGTCGTAGCGTCCAATAAACAAACATGGCGACTATGTTCTTACCCTTTCGTTTGATTACCATAACTGCTAAATATCCGCTGAATTTGCAGAATACCCGTCACTTTTAAGTATTTGTGTCCCGTACATTATACTTCTCCCACGGATATATCATAATTATTATAATATTTGCAATGTTTACATTTAACATTTATGATGATAGCAACTGACTGATATTAAAATATCGACATTACCCACAAATCATGCTAAATCCGGTTTCTAAAATTGTATTCTTAAAATATAGTTCCATAACAGTTGTTACTGCTAAATTTATGTCCGTCGTTTACATTAAATTATATAATTTTGTCATTGTTAAGAGTTCGATGACCAGAATAAAAATATATCATACACTAATTACACTCTTATTATGTGACCTGAGTCTTCAATATAAATATTACGACGCCAAAAGTAGTCCGCCCTTCGTTACAGCCACCATTTTGGTTACTGATTTGGACTTATAGGAAGAGCCACAAAATCTCTAAACATCTACTAATTTTTCCTTTCAGGGGGGTTCTCTGTCGAATATTTCTGTGGGGAAGGGTATTTTGTAATGGCCGATACGGATAAATTAAATATAGACAGTATTATAGCACGTCTTCTTGAGGGTAAGTGTTATTCATATATACACTACTTTTGTTGACATTTATAAAGTAACAATAATTTGTGACCATATTATTATTGAACAGTATGACTATAATAAATAATATGTATCTATTTAGACCTAAATAATAATTTCATCTGTATGCTACTTTTATCTGTATGTACTTTTAAATGCAATGTTAGTATTATCGAGAAAGACAGTTTCATAATTTAGTTGAATGAATGACTCCTAATTCCGGAAAGAAACAGCTGTCTGTGGTGTGGTGTTGTTAGTGCGTTGTGTAGTCTGCAGTAGTAGTAGTAATACTAGTGAAGAATTTAATTATTAATTAGGCTAGTAGTTGAATTGATAATGTACCTGTAGCCTTATATGTAAGTGTAAATCAATCCTACTAACTCAAACGGCATAATTTGCTAACTTAGCCAGCTTTCCATTTCATTGTTAATAATTACCCCCCCCCCTCCTATAAATTTAGGCCTACTTAGAATGAATGGACTACTGAAGAACGAATTACTTAGAAAAATAAAGATCAGGCAAATAAAATATTTTGGACACAAGACATGACACCTTATTGAAGACCTTACTTGAGGGTAAAGTCAAAGGGACGCGAGCAAGAGATACAAGTGGGAGAGTAACATCACAAGATGGACAGGTTACACACTAAGAGTCCAGTGCACTACCAAAACATGAGACGGGATGTTGATCTGTTGCATCCAACCTTTGTTGTTGCGGAAATGACACTTGATGTTGAGAATGAATGAAAAACATTTGACCACTACAAGCATTAAACGACTAGGTACCTAAAAGAAAAAGAGGAAGACCAAGAATCTTTGCAGAACAACCATCAAAGTGGGTCCAACAATATGCAATAACTACACACTGAATCAGTACACAGTGTAGTACACAACACAGTATCCATCATACTCACTGTTATGTTGTGTAGCATTACATCACTCAAAAGTGAGCGCTCTGGTTTATTTATGCTCTATGGACCGTATTCTGTGCTGAAGGAACTGTTACTGTACATTATAGGCCTTTTGTTTGGTATGGTGTTCGAAGTATGTAGGCTATTTTAAGTAGGCCTATTTCTATTTTAATTTAGCAGCCTATACTGTTTTACCTTGTTGAGTTTGCTGGGAATATCAGTGTGCATTGATAATAAATAGGGACATATTTCTAGTAAAGTGTATAGGTCTCTGCTGTGACCTTTGTGCTAGTTTTGAGGTATTACCTAACCTTTGCAGTGTTAAGTAAAGGAGAAAATATGGCCTACTGAGATGACACTACCAAATGAGGGGTTCCATGTATGACCTGAAGCAAATCACACAATTCATTGAAGCTATTACCATTGGCACTGTGACCTGATATCCCAATATCTGACTGAAGAAGAAAGAATGAACTCAAAAATAATGTTGCATTTCTTCAAGCGATTGTAGATGTACATAACACGTTTCGGCCCGTAAAGATCAATATGAATTGAAAATCACAGTATAATGAACTCAAAAATAATGTCCCACTTGTCTTTCACAAATCATTATGTCTAAAACTTTCTACGTAGTGAGCCTGATCTTAAATTAGTTGTCAAAGTATATATTTCTATTCCTCTCAGAAACGATCACTACATTTTACAAAAGTGAACATTCATTTTATTATCAATGTCTAATCGACGCTGTCATTTGAAATTCTCTTTTCATGTTTGCTACTCACATTTCTATTTTTCCTCATCTGTGATTTCTTATCCACGTTTTCCTTCCTGGGGTTTCCTCACACTTTAATCTTCTTTATTTAATAAATATCTGACGGTCGTTCCAGTTTTTTTGCATCCGATCACTTCAATGGCGTAGTTAAGAATATAATTGCATGTATAATTTATATGGAAAATACCTCCAGCTCTTGCATTACTTTGTGTGGAGAAACCCTTGAAGGAACCAGCATAATTAAATTTTTTGGAGTGCTTTCTGACAGTTGCATGCAAGCAATATCAAAATCTCAGAACCGCCATAAAAAACACTTAACCTTTAGGTCTCTATAGGCGCTGATTTGCGCCAATGAGTGTATACCCCATTGTGCCTATTGGCTACATACGATATGGCCTGATTCCCGAGTATGGAACTTCACGAACTAATGATCCTGTGACGTATAAAACCCGCCAAACAAAGCTAGGAATACATCACAGTTTAAAGGTCAAGTTCCTTTACACATTATGATTGCAAGAAGGGAGAAAGGCAGCTGGTTTTGTCAACTAATTTCTAGAGTGACTGCCATTTTGTAGCAATATTTTACTATTAAATTGAGTACCGCGTGGCATGGCTAAGTGATCATGACTACATGTTTCAATTGTTGTTTTTTGTGCTTAATATATTGTTATTTGATAAGAATGTTTGTGTATTCGTTCAAAAACACAAAAATTATATTATCAGGGGTGCCACGTGTGTGCATAAACAATAATTACGCTGTGTGTTTGCCTAGACCTAGTGTTGACCGGACTGACATTATATGCAATTTCTTCACATTTTATGAGTTTTTTAGGCCATATTATATACATACACACAACAAGTATAGGTATTTAGGAGGATTTTATCAATGTTTCCACACATTGCTCAAGTATTAGGGTCGTCAAGTAGTTATAAGTGCGAATTGAAAATGGCGTTTTGCGATTTCCCCCTGAATTTTCAACTTCACTCTTGTCATATCATACATACAACAACAAAAAAAACATGACTATATTCACTATTCACTCCTTTATTTAGATATGCAGAAATTATTTTGATATATTTTAAAACAAAAAAGATTTCAAAACACCCACCATCAATAACGCAAATTTTCTATAAAAAAAAAAAGAATTCAGGCCCCAGGGGAATATTGCGTAATTTTAATTCAGGGTCCTAAAGGTTAATACAAGTATAAACAATGGATCAGCAACCAGAGTGGTGAAGAACAGAGGTGCTGGAGTGGACATAAACTCATGAAAATTTTGATTAGATATGTTTGCATTTCTTGTGCCTTCACAGCTGAGTGTGCAGGTAAAATGATAAGAGAGGAGAGTGATGCCTTTGCGGTTACTACGAGTAGCGTGACCATGGAGACTGGCAGTGATCAGGGCATTTGAGTGGGTATGCACACAGAAAGTAACGCAGGTCTGCATCTTGAGTGACTATTCTTCTGCATTCATTCTCACAAACTCCTGCAGATTGGCAGGATGCGTTGTGTCATGCTTTACAGCATTGCTGCGATATCTGCACCTTTCGGCCTGACAATCTGACTTTGAGTCGCTGACCCCATATGGGATGGAACAGCCAACTCCATCCCATAACCTCCTTAGTCGCCTCTTACGACATGTATGAAAGGTAAACAGTGTTGCTATTCTTTGCTCCCCTTTTGGGCCCCAGCAACACACAGGCGTTGAGTGACTATGAGTATGATTAGGAAGATACAAGTGGGTCTCGTTCGCGAACAGTGGATTGACCACAGTGATCTCATACTGTTGTCTTACCCAAAATAATGTTAATTATTTTTGAATTTGTGTGAACCAACATTCGTCAGTAGGAAGAACCACTTGCTCTCAATCTCTATCTGAACATTAAACCTAAAATATCATCATAAGAATACTTCCTCTTCCCATGATCTGTTCATCTGTGGGTTTTCACAGTATGCATTAAATAGTACAGGAGACAAGGATGAACCTTGTGGAAGTTTTGAGTGTATCGCATATTCAGAAGTCTAGTTACCACATCTAAATACCATTTGATGAAACTCTACAGCAATCTAATTTTTATCAGGAAAAGGCTAATTTTGGGTACAAAAGGCTGATTCGTTAGGTGGGAAAAAAGGTACTCTGTTGTAAATATATTCACAGTCAATTAATCATCTCAATGCGACTGCGAAAGTGTTATGAAATGATCTTCCCATAGAAGATGAAAAAGGTGTAAATATTTATGCCGGCCTGATATTTTTCTGGGAATTATCTTTTCTAAATGCTTGCCAACTGTATTCTGCATGATAACATTCTATATCCCTTAATTTTTATGGCTTCATCAGAGGTACCAAGTATCTGTACAGTCATTTCTCTTTAATTGTGGCACTTTTGTTGTTCATTATGGTTAGTCCCTCCAACTCTTGGCAATGTCCTTATAACAGAATGCCATTGGGATATAGTGCACTTTTTTTCTCTTAGTAGCACGACCATGATCTCATAGTCATGAAGGTTTGCATTGTCAGCGCCCTACACCTTTCTGGTCATACTGCGCAAGATAATGCAATGGCATGGCCCTGACATTTTCTCATCTGTTGTCTGCCAGGTAATGCTTTTGAAAATCAGGAATACATCTGTTCCTTAATACATCATTCATTCTGTTGTGGTCTCCAGAATATTTGCAGGGATTTGTCATCGCTTATCCTCACTTAACTTTTAACTGTCCTCGCTAGCATTTTGAAACATCCAACTTTCACATCCATGGGAATTTTTAGACATGTGACACAGCAGTGTTAGACAATCTGGTGTATTTGTGTAAAAGTCACAGATATCGCAAAGAAGATATAAATTACAACATTGCACTCCCTACTATATCCTAACTGACAGGAGTTCAAGATCAAATTAAATATATGTTTGTACCATGTTGTGTTCACAGTATATTTTTTTATGTTGCAGTATTTAAAATTTCTTTCATTGTGTTGTAGTTCGTGGATCAAGACCAGGAAAGAATGTTCAGTTGACAGAGTCAGAAATCAGAGGCCTATGTCTTAAGTCTCGAGAGATATTTCTAAGTCAGCCCATTTTATTGGAACTTGAAGCTCCACTGAAAATTTGCGGTATGTGCTTTTTATTAGGTGCATGTGAGCTATTTTGTTCCCTGAGGTAAATAGTTCTAAAAAGTGTAAGTACAAATTATATGACATTATCTTTGTTGGGTTTATTATATATGCATATACCACAGCTGCTAGCATATCTAATTCCTTATTAAGATAGTTTCATCATTTCTGTAGAATGAGAGGATTGAAGGAGAGAATGCCTTTTGATCATGGCGGCCCACACACACAAAAACCACATAGGAGGACAACAAGATAAACAGGTTACAAGGAATACCTAAGAACAAATCTAGATACAAATGTATATAAGAAATATGCAATAACACAAAACATGACAATTTTCCTACGTTGCGGTCCTATTCGGACCTTTTTCAAGAAACACAAAAAAACTAAAAAATATTTAGTATTGAATTCACTCAATACTATATTTATTAGACACACTCTGCTTTCACTTGTCCTTGTTTCTGTGGTATGAGAGACAGGATCAAGTCATTTTAGCAGTTAATATATTTATGGTTTGGTGGGTTTTTTTTTTTGGTCTTGAAAAAGGTCCTTGAATGTCAAGGACTGAAGTTGAATCAATGCAAAAAGAATGTTGTTAACATCATTTTCATGAGTCCTTGCAATCTTCACAGTAGAAGGGGAAGCAGCTAAGTGAGTGCATGTAGAAAACAATTTGATGCTTAAAAACATTGACATAAATATAATGCTATTCTAAATCACTATTTTACAGGAGATATTCATGGTCAGTATTATGATCTTCTGAGACTTTTTGAGTATGGAGGCTTTCCACCTGAGTCAAATTACCTTTTCCTGGGCGACTATGTAGACAGGGGCAAACAATCTTTGGAAACCATCTGCCTACTGTTAGCATACAAGATCAAATATCCAGAAAACTTCTTTCTCTTGCGAGGCAACCATGAATGTGCTAGCATCAACCGAATTTATGGATTCTATGATGAATGTGAGTGATTGTATATATTATGTATTTGTTGCCGGAATGTCAGTGTTCTCTTAAATAAATCTAAACTGTTTAGCATGCTCTAACATGTCCATAGGTGTCAACCCGTACAGATTCTCCGTATTGATATAGATTTCGGGTCCCCCAAAACCAAATTATCATTATTTAAATGTTTTTTGTGCTAAACTTTTTTTTTTTTTTTTTGAAATACGAAAATAAATAAATAACTTGTTTACAAAATACTGATTTATTGACAAATAAGTTGACAGCTATGCATTACTTAACAAGTGCTGTGGGTGACACTGGGCAGCTGGACACTTATGCCATAAGTTATGGGAAACCATGTGCTATGAAGCTGTTTCATAACTTAAAACTGTTAGCATTCTTCTTCATCGTTCATTCTCAAACTCCTGCTGGATCTCCCTTGTAGCAAGACCCTTGTCCTACTAGATTTCTAGCAGGATGTAGTCCAGAGAATGGAAATGCGTTGTGTCGCCGTTTTATTTGCGTCAATGGCCCTACACATACGTCTTCGGCGGAGTTAGCATTCCAATTGGCCTGTTTGTTTTATGAATCCAGGGCATAGACATTCTAAAATTGTGCAAAATGTTGTATTTTGTAATTGACTTTACTAATGCACTATTGGTAGCTACATTCTTCATTGATTCTGTGGGTCTCACCAATTGATCACTAGACAAACCAATCATGCAACAGAAAACCTTAGTAGATGACATGCCTTTATATTGAGATTATATTCTTATAAAAGCTTCATGGCACGTCATCTATACAATCCTGTAGTCGTAACCTTCGATAACAGTTATCATGTTGTTCTGACAGGCCGACGTTGTGCTTGAACTAGTTATGGGCACGGCGTGGGTGGGCGGAACAACAAAGAAACCTGTCGTAAGGGCCAGAGTTGTGCCCTAATGTTGGCATATGTTTCTGCAGCATTAGACTCTAAACACTGCTGAAACACTTCGAGTCAAATGGCTGCTGGAACAGAGGGTGGAGCACTTATGGGAATGGCCCACGTGCTGTGAAGTCAGTTTCTAATCAATAATCAAGAACTGAGATCAGTCAAGTTAAATTCAAGTTAAATTTAACCTTCAGCAAGTCTGGTTAAATTAAGCTTATCTATCAACTGCAACTGGATTCTTTTTTGAAAATGTGTTGTTTTTTTGTGTAATGTGTGTTTGGGAAACACAATAACTTTTTGTTCTTAGTGGTTTTTAAATAATTTGTGTATTTGTAAATAAAGAATTAAATACTGCATATATTGGTCTAGGTTATAATTTTCCCTTCGCTATAGCAATTGGTGTACAGGCTCAACAGTGTCTGTAAATATCTGGGACAAATTTGGTATATCCAAATGAACACAGAATGCTAAAGGTTAAGTGACTTTACTACTGCACTATTGGTAGTTACAGAGTCTTCAATGGCATCATGTGCCATGCAGAGTGTTGTAATCACTCATGTTTCTCCACAACTTGCTGCCTCTTGTGTTGTTACTAAGTTCTTTGACAGTCTCTCATTCCACAGTGACAACCCATCCAGCAACTTTCCTCTTTTTCTTCACCCCTTAGTCTCTCCTGTGATTACTAAATGTTCAAGTTTTTCTCATTCTCATCACATGCCATAACCAATTTTGACTCTTTGCTTTACTCAAACATCTTTGGCCTACATTAGTTTTCTAAGCATTGGAATGTGATGGACATTGTAAACCCGAGCTAGCTGAAATATACCACCATGCAAACCAGCTGCTCACATCTTATGATGTCAACATTGTTATGCAGTGGATTCCTGGCCACTCAAACACACCTGGTAATGATACGGCAGACAGACTAGCAAAGAGGGGAGCACAACAAGAACAGCCTTATACAGAAACAACAATGCACACAGTTAAAATGATTCTGAAATCTGTGAACAAAGAAAATTGTATGAACAGATGGGCCATGGGAAACACTGGGAGGGAAATCTATAAATATATGACCAGCCCAAATCCTAAAGACAATATCAACCTCCTGGAAAGAAAAGACCAGAGTATCATATTCCGACTGCACACACAACATGTACAGCTTAACAATCACCTGAACAGAATACAACCACAACACACTCCAGGGTGCCGGCTGTGCACTCATCCATATGAAACTGTTGACCACCACCTTTTTGAATGTCCAGCGCTGGATGACATCAGGAAAATTCTCCTCCCTCCAGGGCCAGATAAATGGAACACATTATATGGAACAAAACAACAACTCACAAACACATGCATATATCACACAATGGCATTGGGTCAAAGGTCATGAGCCCATGGACCGCTGGATCAGCAACCAACCAACCAACATTAGTTTTCTTGGCTGTTCTTGGAATTTTCATCATTCTTCTCAAAATCTCATTAGCTTCCATCTCGCTTTGTGCTTTATTTGTTTACTGTCCATGCTTCACATCCATAAATAAATGGTTCAAGATAACATAAGTCTCAAATTTGCATATGCACTGATAGTACTACATTGCATAGAATGTTTCTCATTTTGGGGAAATTTTACTATTCCAGACATTGGATTTTCATTGTATTTATTTAATTGGGCACATTGTACTTTTTTAATAATTGTTTTCTATGTATAAATTTGTGTATTAACTCCTGCATATATTTATTTTATGTACAGGCAAACGGCGGTACAATATTAAATTGTGGAAAACATTTACAGACTGCTTCAACTGTTTGCCTATTGCTGCTATCATCGATGAAAAAATTTTCTGCTGTCACGGAGGTAAGCAATAAGATATTTCTTGTGTATGTTATCAAAGTTCATGTATATTATCAGGATATAATCTAGGGAGATCGGAATGTGTTGTGTCTTGTTTGCAGAATGGCTTCTGTGTCACTTGCACTCTATGGGATGTGACAACCAACTCAATCTCCTTAGTCGCCTCTTACGACATGCATGGCAGGTAACAGTCTTATGATTCTTAGCTCCCCTTTTGGGACCCAGCAACACTGCAAATACGAATTTGTGTGATTGCTTTTATTTACATGCAAAAAACTTTATTTTAAACAAAATTATTGTGGTTTTCAAACAAGCACCAAAGAAAGCGAATTGTCAAAAAAAAAGAATCTATTGGCAGGAGGGGAAATTGTGTAATTAATTTTATGCGGCTTGCTGAAAAGTATTTTAGATGGCTGCATTTCCCTTTAGCCAATATGCCTTTTATTCCTAAGGCTCACGACTCATGTCGGGGAGGTGGGTTACACCATTTATCTATAACGTCTCTAGATTGCTAGAAAGTCACACCGCCAGTCTCAAGTATTTTTAGGATATTTCACTCGCTGTTGTAAAGGTTGGGTCATTTTGAATGAATGGATTTATATACAAACATTTGACCAAGATAATTGTTTATTTTGGTCTTTGTTGTAATTTGTTGCTCATTTTCAACAGGCTTGAGTCCAGATCTTCAATCTATGGAACAAATTCGACGAATTATGCGTCCTACAGATGTACCAGATCAAGGTTTACTCTGTGACCTCTTGTGGTCCGATCCAGATAAAGAGACAATGGGCTGGGGAGAAAATGACAGAGGAGTCTCTTTCACATTCGGAGCAGAAGTGGTTGCTAAATTTTTGCACAAGCACGATCTTGATCTTATATGCCGAGCCCATCAGGTTTGTAATTTATTTATTTTTTATCTTCTGTTAATATAACTTGGGGAAAAAAGAGGAATAACATCCTCCTTGTTTGATCAACTTCATACACTTCTCAAATTATAGCACTTTGCTGACCACATTTGATGGTAATACAATTTCCATTATATACCCTTGGTAACCAACGTTGCAGATCATCTAAATCATTGATACTTCAGAAATATGGCACCCACAGTGAAAAGTCAAAATCACCCTAGTCATAGTGCATTATAATTGTACCGTTTGAAGGGAAGCGAGCAAAAAGTAGACAGAGATACAAGTTGGAGAGTAACATCACAAGATAGACAGGTTAGAGTCTAGCAGAGTGCCGCACCGAATCACCTTGCAACTCAAGTAAACATGTTTTCCATACTTGACAAATCGCATCTGCAAAAAAAAATGTGATCTTGTCAAGACATTCAATATTACGTACTTATGTACTCAAGTCACTGAGAACAGACCAATCGAGACAAGGACTATTACAAGATGGTCTTTAGGTCCTGGTTATATGAATACATATGTTCTATGTTTGTGTTATTGAGGATATTCAATACTTGTACTGTTTCTGTAATAGTCCTTGTCTTGATTGGTCCTTTCTCAGTGAATTGAGTATATAGGTTTAATATCTAGTCGAGATCACATCTTCTTTTTGGGGGTGTGGTTGGTTAAGTACGGAAAACCTGTTTACTTGAATTTCACATCAATTAGGTGCTGCTGTTGCAACCAACGTTCGTTGCGGAGACGGCACTTAATGATTATGTTTGTGAATAGTGCAATGTAATTATAATATCCATAAGTCAGGGTTGTAGAGGTGCCATACTGGAGACCTCAATACAAAATGTCCTCCAAACACCTCTATCCTTAGCCATTCTAATGAGTGTACAGTAATCATGCTCAGACCATTCCGTGGTGTTATCAATCCTGGATTTTCTTTGACTGCCTTTTTTTCTTACACTTACTTTTTTCTTCTGCATTCGTTCTCAAACTTCTGCAGCTTAGAGGGATGTAGTTTAGAGAACGGAATGCACTGTGTCAAGATTTGCATCGTATCTTGTCTGACACTTCAGTTGTTTTTTTAATTATTTTTTTTTTTGGGTTGCCGGATGCTTATATTTCTATAACTAATTCTTGACAAACGTGTAATTTTTTCGTATAATATACCATATTCTGTATTGGTGTTTACTTCATAAAACATAAATACAAGTATTATTTTCTCCAGGTGGTTGAAGATGGTTATGAATTTTTTGCCAAACGACAGCTAGTGACCCTTTTCTCTGCACCAAACTATTGTGGGGAGTTTGACAATGCTGGAGCCATGATGAGTGTGGATGAAACACTTATGTGTTCTTTCCAGGTATGTTTTGTCTCTGTGTATTCTATCTGTATAGTATTTTGTGATTTTTTTTTTGTATGCCCAAAGGCAATTAATTATAATCTTCTTCTTCTGCGTTGGTTCTCAAACTCCTGCAGATTAGCAGGATGTAGTCCGGAGAACGGAATGCGTTGTATCATGGTTTACCAGCATTGATGCGATATCTGCGCCTTTTGACCTGACACATCCGACTTCAGCATGATTAATTTTAGTGAAGACATACTGTTATCAATGGACAGATGAAAATTGGAAACATTGTAATTAATTTTTGTTAATCTCTGGAAACATAAGACAATACAAATAACCGTCCAACCAAAAGGCCTTTATCAGGAAAGCATGACAAGTAAAGGGTGGTACTATCAATGATCACATAACACATGCTAGTGAGAACACACCAATAGAGTATGAATCAACTTCATTGTGCTTTGCTTTCTGAGACCAAATGCGGTTCTGTTGCTTTCATGCATATTGTCTCTAGCATCAACATTGCCAAGAATTTCATGTTTCATTTCAGTGGTACTGCATAAAAATCTTTTATTGAATTCAAGTATTGCTGTTTGGTTGGTTACTATCAACAGTCCATGCGCTCATGCCCTTTGATCCACATTATGAGAAGCCTGGATTTTCGACCCACAACGGGCCAAAGCCAGAAAATAACCATCGCACCACTAGACATGTGGGTTTCTACTTATGCACTGCTCCAAGCCACTGCGGTCAAGATAGGGTTCACTGTGCCCATTCTCCGACACCAATTGCCTACTAATTATGCAGAACTTCAATATTGCTCCAGGCATGCAACCAAATGTTCCCTGCAGACAAAAGGATTGTTACTTTTCGGTAATCTATGATGCTGGAGTCACTGCCTCAGCCATAGGAAAAACTATGCAGTCAGTTTCCCCCTCCCCAGTGCTGTACAGTACATCTCTGGCTCCCTCCCAACCGCAGAGAGTGCATGCATATATAAAAATAACAGCATGAAACACACATACAACAAAATAAAAGCATGTGTACAGATGACATGCTATGAAGCTTCTATAAGAAAACCTCAATATAACTGCATGTTCAATACTAAGGTTTTCTATTACATGGGTGGTTTGTCTAGTGGGCCTTTGATGAGACCTGCAAAAACATGCGGCAAGTATTGCTAATGGTAATCATGTGTTGAAATTTTCGCTACTCATTTCACAGTCTTTTTTGTCCATGTCATCAATCACTCCTCAATTTATATGCTTAACACTCCATCAAATTGTCCTTCGTCACAATTGTTCAATCTGTAATGTCCAAAGGGACCTGCTAACAGCCACCTAGTTAGTGAATCACATGTCAATGGTTCAACAATCCAGCTTCCTTTGGTGATAAAGCTATTAAAAAAATGACTCTTAAAAGCATTCATTCTCGACCTCCTACAAGAACTTTTCCTGTAGCAACACAATGATCTACTAGATTTCCAGCAGGGAATGTGTTGTATCGCCTCTTGTATTTGCACCAATGTCACTACAAACCCAATTTCAAGGCTAAAACATTTGTTACCCAGTCTTGTAAGATATGTTCATCATTTCTTGTCTCTCTGGATAAAATCTTGAAGCTACACAATAAATGCATGCATTAAGCATAACTAATGCTCATAAAACTGTCAATAGAAAGAATATAAAACACATTTAATAAGTTGAGGCACTACACAAAATTAATTATTGAATTATTTGTTGTTCGTCCATCACAAGTGATGATGACCATTTGTTACATCCACTTTTGAAAATTCAATCTGAGTTATGTCCTTGATTATGAGTTTGTAGATGGCTAATGAGCCCTGTTCGAGTTGTTATCTTATATAATTCTACCATTTCAGATACTCAAACCTGCAGACAAGAAAAAATTCCCATATGGAGGTTTGAATGCAGGAAGACCGGTAACACCACCCAGAGGCAACCAGAAAGCTAAAGGCAAGATGTAAAGAGTCCTGACTAACCTGAACATACTTGGCATTCACAGACAACACATCTGATGAGGGATGGGGTTCCAAAGCAAAAAATGATGAAATATTTGAAGAAAACATTATTGTACATTTCTCTTTTACTCCACCAATGATCGGCATATTGGATCACTGAATTAATTTTGTTGCAAAAATTAAAGTATAGTTGAGATATATTAAGAGATTCTGAATATGTATGAATCACTGTGTGTGTGTGTACAACAATAGATCAGTTTATCTTTAACCACAGCCAGTACACATCTTATTATGTCTGATTGTTTCATACCAAGATTTTGTGTGTTCTACAAATAATTTGTCACCTACCCAATAAGAGATTTAATCATCCATAGGTTCTTATTTTCAAATTGGGACGTGCTTGCATTAGTTACCGTGTTCCAATATGACTGTCTAATTACTTGTAAAGGGTGTGGTAACTACAAATTTAAGGATATTGTGTTCTTGGATTCAAGAGCAGGTGATCTGTAGTTGATATTCTACTAGTTATGGTAATTATAATCTTTTTGACCATCTCCATGCCAGATTTTTTGTTAACTGAATTCAAGACTCCACCAGTCTAGAAGTCCACCATTTGTAACAAAGTGTAAATAAATAGATGAGTTTATCCTTGTTTTTTTTTTATTACATTACATAACTTGACATTGAATTCATGTGAATCACTTGGATGTAGAGTAACACAACAGATAACATGTTTGATAATGTTTAAGTACAAAAGAAACAATGAGGATTTCTTTGTACAAATAGCTTATTTCCTACCATGTGTATACATGCTATGTTTACAACAGTAAGCAATCATAATTCTACAGTGTTGATATAATTTGTATATTTTCTGAGCTGAGGGGTCATTCGTTTAATAAAAACTTTATCTCGTGGCAGAAGTTTGCGGAATATTGGTTGCAGAGAATTATTTGTAAATAATTTAATGTTACTCGCGTTAGAAATATTAGGACTTAGATTCAGTTGTGTCGTGTCATTGGCGCAAATAAAAACGTGACACACTGCATTTCTATTCTCTGGACCACATCGTGCTGGAAATCTAGGAGGGTCATTGTCCTGCTACAAGGGAGATCCAGCGTGACAATGAACGCTGAAGAAGATATTTGATTGATATATTTTTATGGGTGATACATTTCCAGTCCAAGGCTAAAAATGTATCTTATTTTATTACAACCATGCAGTTCTTTCAGAAAATGGTTTTTGTACTTATAAAACACAATATTTTCACCTTCTGTACACATTTCGAAAATTATTTTGATAGCTACAGTACTATCTGGACATTCATGGATAGCCTTATTATTCAAGTGTTTGAGATTATAATTACTAATTCATTTGTCAGTTTGATAATTTAGGAATAGTACATCATATACTTCTTCTGCTGTCGTTCTCAAACTCCTGCAGATTAGCAGGATGTAGTCCAGAGAACGGAATGCGTTGTATCATGGTTTACAGCATTGCTGTGATATCTGCACCTTTCGGCCTGACACGTCTGACTTCATCATGGCTTTGGGTCACTGACCCTATATGGGTTGGGACAGCCAACTCCATCCATTAACCTCCTTAGTCGACTTTTACGACATGCATGGAAGGTAAACAGTGTTGCTATTCTTTGCTCCCTTTCGGGCCCCATCAACACACGGGTGCATCATATGCTGATTACAGAATTTTCTTACTCAGTTCAGGAGACTAACGAGTTTAGGGTTTAGACTAAACCCACTAAACCATTTTTATTGAAGCTGGAGGTTACAAATATCACCATATCTATTGCAACCAAACTATAAACTGCAAAGCACAAGAAATGATGTAATGTACTCCAAAAGATGCAAATCTTTCAACATATCAGTTGAACAGATGTTTGAATTGAAGACTTGTGTATCCACTATCGCCTTTGATAATGAGAAAGTGGAGTCTTTCATCTGCAGGACTTTTGTTTATGACAAAGATTTTGCAATGAATTTTTGTTGTGTTTAAAAAGGCTATTCACCTCTGCTCGACCACTTCTAATTTAACCATTTAGCGGAAATGGACATATGATCCTCTTTTTAAATGATCATCATCATGGCTGATAGTAATGGCCCACTGCCTGTCAAACTCAGTGTTTGGCCAGCTAACCAAGAAAAAGGTTGCTCGCGACTGGTTTAAATTCAGAGATATTTTAGCTTCCATGTTTGACCTGAATTCCTCTCAATGATGAACTAGTTGTAAGATACTTCATCATTACTTGTAGTTTGTATTTTCAGTTTACCAAAATACAATAAATAAACTATTTGTGGCTAATCTTTGAGTTTCACTTTTCTTTGTACATAAGCATTAACTGTACTGTTCTTCTGCATTCAGTAATATTTTGGTCTCGCTAATTCTTGGGCCAGTCGCCAGGGCAAAGCTCCCTGTCTTCTCCAGGTCAGAGAGGTTGTCCTAAAGATTTTGCCTCACTTCAGTCCATTGTGGGCATGCCTTGCAGTTACTGGTTGCTTTGGTGGGCCCTTTCGAGACTAAGTTGAGGGGCCTGGCTCGGTTGTTGCTGATAGGAGCAACATCACAGCAATAAACTTGATTGTCGCAAGACCATGTTCCTGGTTGTGTCCTAATTTTTCCTGATACCTGCGCCGTAGGCTGACACTCTCCGTCTTCAGCAGGTCTGAATAACTGTACTGTTGATTTTTAACCTATGGCTGATCATTTCTGTGACACACTCCTGAAGCAGTTTTTGTTACCTGCTTTTATAGTCTATCATGGATATGATCTGTGCATAAAATACACTACCAATACATTGATGAGATGTCTGAATGTCTTTAATTTAGAACTGCTACAAAAAGCAATTATATGTAACGATGTATAATATCTTTCTCACATTTTGTGGATAACAAAGTTTGGCAGGGGAACATTTTATAGGTGCAGTGCAGAACTAATTGCAGAACAATAGATTGATTTCTGTCTCTTTTAATATAAATGAAAACATGTACACAATTAATGAGGCTGTAATGTCATTTATATATAGATAAAGACCTCCGGGGCTGGAGTTACTTGTCCATACTGTAGTTGATCTCTCTTGAAATGAATGTTATCTTTTGAACAGTGTAGTAATTTAACATCAAATCGCTGCTGCCATCATCATTTACAAAGCTAGTCCAGACATATTTATGATACAAGAACCAGGATGCAATAGCATGTTTCTGTTGCGAAATCAGTCGTCTGACTTTGCTCATTATCATTCCACCACAAGCTTATCTCAATGGGAGCATGCAGCACTAGATAGAAGTTGTTGCCATAACATTTCATTGTTTTTCTTGCATTATGAATTTATTAAACATTTTTGCACATTTGTCATGACATGTCGTTTCTGTGTCTACATTCTGTCATTTCTCTTCTCAAAACTCTTTCAACTTGGCTGCATGAAGACATTTCTTTGCAACAATAAATGGGTGTTCACATTTTCTCATCTCTGATAGGTAATTGTGAATATACTGTACATACTAGTAGTTTTATTTGTATGCATCTTCCTCTTTAATGTTTTATCTTGAGGTCTGTGTGAGAGTGAAGGTAGATCATTTTGGTTTCTTCTCTGCTAATATCACTAGCAATGCACCATTATTTTTTTAATGTGTGCCTGGGGTGAAAATTTATGTATTAGTAATTATCTATTTAGTATGTACGCTGGAAGGAATATTTTAATCTAAATTGGAATTGGGAGTGTAATTAACATAATTTTGTATTTTAAGGGCTTAAAGTGAGTTACAGTTCATTCTCAACTGTCAGATGTGTCACTTAAGTTACTATAATAATGCCTGAACTGTCTGGATATACACTTGCCTCTGGTGGGGTTTACCATTCTGCCACAGAACTGGACACTGGGTGGTATCATCACACAATATCCTGTGTAGGACATTGCTATTCAAATTATGTTGAATTTTTAGTTTCAGCTAATACATTTAATCATATTGCCAGTACATTGTGGGTGTTTGGCTTCTGAACTATGAGCTAATTCAACCAAGTTATTTTTGTGAGGTGAGTTCACTATCACTGTGCTGGTAAACTCAACTTTTTTTCTTTGATAAAATTGGGCATCAATGACAGATTACCTGTTTCAATAAACACACAAATATTAATCTGATCATTTGTATACACAGTTAATTCTGATAATTGGTTGTGTTTCAAATTTTGTTTTGGCAGATTTCTGCGTACGTGCTAAATGATCTTTACTGAACATCTACTAACTAAAATGCCTCTGACGTAGTGACTCTTGACTATAGAGTTATCTTGTTAGCTACTGTTACTTTGTGATTAATAAAACATTAATTATAATTTGTTGTTCTTGTTTCAATAATTCATCTTTTTCATTTTTGTTTGTTTTAAAGGATTCAGACTATAGAAAACAAGTGCTACAGATGTGTTTGTTAAGAATTAGCTATATAGAACACACGACAAATATGTTTATCCAATAGCAAATAAACAAACTTGCAGGTTATCAAGAACCACTTTTGGCGGTAGTGAAGTCGATGCTGACTTATTTACATTCATATACACATCAGTTCTGAGACATGACTAAATTGTATGATTTTGGGGGGAATGTGGTGCTGGCTTGGGTTGCAAGAGAGAGGTGTACAAAATAAACATTACATGAACAAGTGTTCAAAGACACAACAAACATGTAAAAGTAGACTGAATTTGCAACAAATGGGAAATAAAATCAGTAGATTGCACACAAGACTCAAACCTGATACTTTAATATGGCACAGCAGAGAAACAATTTTTATTAATGACACCCCCAAAAAGGGTGTCACATAGAATCTTTGAAATGTATTTTCCGTTATCACTTCGAAACATTTAGTACAAATCATGTTGATTCCTGAATATGACAAGCAATGATCAAACAAATCCTAAATGCTCATTTAGCTGCACGCATGACTAGAACCCTAAATGTTCATGAGATACCAACAGCTAGCAGATTAATTCCTACTTTTCTTTACTAACTCAACTAAAATCACATAAAAAGGGTGCCACTACTTGCACCAGGTCTTTGAAAAGCATTTGCCCCGGAACGTGAGTACAAAACGTGCACATGTATTTAAATTTCTCGAGATATATAAACAACAGGGTGACATCACGTACAGTGTGCCCTTTGCTTTACACCCAGTTTTCATAGAGGTGAACATTGGTTCTTCTTCAGCGTTCATTCTCAAACTCCTGCTGGATATCTATTGCAGTAGGACAATGGCCCTATTAGATTTCCAGCAGGATATAGTCCAGAGAATGGAAATGCGTTGTGTCTCTGTTTTATTTGCTCCAATGGCCCAATACATCCGTCTTTGGCAGATTGGTTCATTACATCTATCTTGAAAATGATGTTTGGCTGCTGAGTTCATCTACCTCTAAACCCAAGTGTCAGTGCAGTGGAATTCCGTTATAACAATTTGGTCAGGAACAACAAAATATGTATGTAATAAAATTAATTTGCTATATACGTTAATACAAATAATATAGAATCAATGTAATTAGTAATTTTGAAAAGCGTTAAATACGGAATTTTGTTATAAAAGGATGTGCTAAAGAGGGATGCCACTGCATGTTGTTATCCTAGCCTGTGTATTGACTCTGTCAATACGTTTTTAGGATCTTGCTGTGCATGCTAATAAAAAATATGCACAGGAGGTAAGATGGCAGAATGTTAGATACAGCAGGGATATAGACCATCATGATAAAAGTTGAAGTTCCGTGTTCGTCCTTCAACTCCTGAAGATCAGCGTTGAGAATGGAGTGTACTGTGTCATGGTTTACAACTTAGCTGCGATATCTGTGCTTTACCTGACGCATCTCACTTCAGCATAGCTTCTAGATCACTTTGATCCTATATGGGATGGGACAGCCAAAAACCTCATTAGTCGTCTCTTATGCATGGTGGGTAACTTGCTATTCTTGGCTCCAGAAACATAGGTCGCTTGAAGAAATATTTTCCAATAAGCTACATATGTAGCGATTGAAAATTTTAAACAGAATTCTAGATATGGCCTTAGCTGCTTTGTCAAGGCTAAATTTAATATGGAAAAGTAACATCGGTGTTAACCATTAGCATGCTATGTTTACAATTACATAATTTCTCTTTCCTGCCGCTGAATTAGTTTTTGGAATGTTACGTAATCGTTGGTGGCTGTTTTGAAATCATGATAAATTTTTTTTTGTTAGAGATATTTATATATTTGCACATATAAATAAAGAATTGAATTATGCATATATTGGTGTAAGTTTTGTTTGTGTGTGATATGAGACGTGTGAGAAAGTGATCGACGTTTTTTTCTGGGGGGAAAAAACATTGTAGATCTAGACCTATTGTATTTTGGGTCGCTCCAAATCTGTTGAATATGATATATTTTAAATAATGAAAACCTCGTGGTCTAATTTATTTAATCTATTTGAAGAACTTACCTCTCAAGATTTCCACTTTAGAATCACAATCAATAATGATTTCACTGAATATATGATAAAACAAAAGTATATAAAACCTGATTC
This sequence comes from Meghimatium bilineatum, assembly GCA_034231615.1. Taxonomy (NCBI): domain Eukaryota; kingdom Metazoa; phylum Mollusca; class Gastropoda; order Stylommatophora; family Philomycidae; genus Meghimatium; species Meghimatium bilineatum. The sequence goes on along the minus strand of CM067309.1, from coordinate 9,481,616 downwards.
ACTGCCATGTCGCTTTGCCTCTATGCCGATGGCTATAGATTGTTCAGATTTCAAGATCATAATCACACCATCTGTCGCCATTTCAGGAAGTTAAATAATATATCTACGGAGAGTTGCCATAACATTTTCTTTAAAAATTACAAATCTGGAAGGTACAGTGAGGAAGTAAGAAGATGAGGTGGCAAGAAGACATAGCTGGATATTATTAAAGAATGGACAGGGTGTGACGTTTCCAAACTCATAAGGATGGTAGATGATATAGATGCATGATCTTTCTGCACCGTGTATCTCATTGTGACGACCCTGATGAATTATGAGTTTATTATTATATTAATTTTTCCAACATGCATACAGCTGCTGGGAACATTTGTGGAACCTATTCTTGGCACCTCTCAGCTGCCTTGTCGCGATGGTGATAACATCTGAATCCTTGAATCGCTATCCTATCAATGTTGATTTCAGACAAAAATCAGAGATTGCAATGTCATGATAATATGGAGGCTGTTTCAAAGTAATCACTTTGTGCTTTGCAAGGAACTGCTTTACCAGTATGGATCAAATGTGCCAGCGCATTATTATGAAGCATAATCCAGCTATTTGCTTTCCGTCATTTTCTTATGATGGCATCTCTAAGGCAATGAAGGATATCTTTATTAACTAATGTTGGGTGATTTCTCAAGCAAAACACAGAATTTGACAATTCAATCAATAAACCCGTAACCCTTCAGGGTCGTAGGGGTACCACATTGGATGCCTCAGCACAGAGTCCTCCAGCGAATTCTATCCTTAGCGATGCAGATGAGTGTTGAAATATCTTGCCCTGTCCATTCCTTGATTTTGCCTGTCCATGCCTTGATTTTCCTCCTCTGCTTCTTCCACCCTCAACAGTTCCCTGCAGTATTGTTTTTGACAAGGAATCGTGCCTGCATACATGTCCAAACCATGCTAGTTTTCAATTTGACAATTGTACGTTCAATCAAGAACATTTTCAATCCCGATCTCCTTGTCATGTCATTTCATCAAGATCATTACAACTTCTAAATATATAACATTGTCTTTCATTCATATACTAATATACTAGTTCCCGCCGAAGACGGATGTGTCGGGCAATATTATCCTATCCAACATCACATATTTTTTTTAAAAAGAGTATTCAGTGAAAATATATTCATGAATAATTTTATGATTTAATCCAAATATATGGATAAATCTGGCCGAAAAATTGTACTGCATGGAAAGTAATTTTTCAATGTCTACCTAACAGCTGGTTACCATACTCAGAGCTAACCACGGTCACAGATACTTGACTTTTTGTCACTTTCTTGCGTTTCTCATTTATCACATTCATCCACACTGTGCACCATTTATGAAGAAATGGCAACCTACTTAAAGTTTATACTGCCTAGAAAATCACTACAGCTGAAATATGCTGGCCTGATCACTACGTCTTCAATAGGATATGCTAGCAACAAAGTCCAGAACACAACATACACAATTTCATTCTAAATATAATTCACAAAATTTAAAACACATTTATGTGTAAATATATATATACTTTATTGTCTTGTATAATATAGGGGGTGCAATAAAAAATATAGTAGTAGTATGACCAAGTTAACCAGTGATAGGAGCAGGCTAAAAAAAAATCAGCCTGCAACCAATGTAATTTAAGTTGCCAGCTTCATAGTGCACCATACCTGCTATCACTGGTTGACTTATTAACTTTGGTACCCATTGTTCAGATATTTTATACATAACTAAAACACCACAAGCAAGTAAAATATATATTGTAATATCCAGGTTCGTTGGTTTATTTTCACATTTAAAATTCAATTCATCCATGCTACAAAAAATGATTATCGTATGCCGCCCACAAACTTGGAAGAAAGGAACAATCATTTTTAGATTCAGAACACATAGAGGAGTTGCAATTAATCACTTCTTTCCTAAACCAGACATCTGTGTGAATGGCCACAACCACTCAGACCAGCATGCATCTGTCCTAGTCAGTAGCTCTGTCATACTGCCCATCACTGGTAGCACAAGTTTGCACGACTTGATGATATTGGTCCACTAAACAGCTGTCATACACGCATCACCCACAGCTAGTCAGCAGTTGATGGGGATTGCCTACAAATAGGCCTCAGACTGTGCATACAGTGATGAAATCACAGGATTACTTTCTAACTGCAGAAGATATTCTTTACTACAAACTACTTTTGGATTAACCCAGCCTCAAAAAATGGATACAAGAACAAATCAAGGATAGTAAACATGATCAGCAAGGATAGTTAACCATGTCTGTCGTAGCATGTCATTTGTGACAGAAAATATCCATCTAACAACATACTGTTCATTTGCCTTCATAGAATGAAATGTCTCTTTCTAGGTTCCACTAATGTTAGTATCATTAATGTTTTCTTTTTCAGTGCTCAGCATACAGGTTGGTGGGCCTTCTCCAGTTTTGTCTCTTAGGGACAGGGTTTTAATCCTCAGGTTGTCAAAGGGGAACATGTCTGCAGGATGTGTTCTGAAGTCTGAGGACCATATTGTCAGGTTTGAACTGCCTCTATTTGTAGAGATGTGCTTGTAATCTGCACTGTCCTATGTGGAGTATGAAGATGGCAGTTTTCTGTGATCTGTCAAACTTTGGGATGTGAAGTTTCTGCCTGTTCTGTTTTCCTTGTGATGTGTGTTAGCCGCATCTTTCTTAATGGCGTTCACTGTGAAAAGTTTTACCTAATTTCGTGGTATTTCATAACCTTTGCAGCGTGATTAGTAGAATTTGTATTTATAATTGAGGTATATTAATTGAAAAGGCATATTCATTTCGTATGTATTAGTTATGGAGGTAAGGGTTAGGATCAGTTATAAATGAAATAATACGCAGTGAACGCCAGCAAGAAAGATTTACCGTGTGTTTTGTTTTCTTTAGTGATACAATAGTATTTGTAATTTTCTTTCCTGATAATTCTTGGTCCACAACTGGTCAACTCAAATGGAGAAGTCGTTAACTATATGAAGACGACAGTCACAGTTTCTGGGTCATGTCATGAGACGAGGTGGGCTGGAGAACATCGTAACAACTGGAAAGATCGAGGGTAAGAGAGGCAGGAAGACAACGTGAGAAAATGTTGGATCGCTTGAAAGCCTGGCATGATGCAGAATCATCAGAAACTATATTTAAATGTATAACAGAGGACTGGAGAGACATGATCGCTTACGCTGGAAGGCATGGTACCAATGAATGAATGAATTCTTGGTCCATTTAGCTCCCAAGTGTTAACATCATTCAAATCAACTGATTAGCCTCCTTACACAATTAGTCATTCCTGTCCGTATGTTCACTTCCAACAACTCCTCTAACTGTTCTGACTCAAAAGATGAAAATGACCTTTATCATACATAAGTAAAAAATAGTTTGATGTATTGCAAATATTGCACATGAATATAATACAAAATCAAATATGTAATCGTCATGGTGACTGGAAAAACAATAGGGATATACATTATATTGTCTATAAACAAAATTCTATATGATGAAAAGTTGTGGTCAGAAGAAGAATTAAAAAAAATACAATCAGGAAAATGAATACAAAAATACAAAAGAAAATGAACACAAATAATACAATCAGGAAAAAGAATGCAAATAGTACATTCAGGAAAATTAACACAAAAATACAATTAAGTACCAGAACTTTAATACTGTGATACTTTTATAACACATAACACCCAAAAGAGCATTTCACTGTCCAACTTAGAGACAAAATACAGTGGGATCCCCTATATAAGAGCACTTTACTGTCCAATTTAGCGATGACAAAATACAGTTGAATCCTTATATAACAAATTTCCCAACACATTTTCCTTATATAACCACATTCCCCCAAAAATGATGTGATCTCATCAAGATATTCAACCTATGTACTCAAGTCACTGAGAACTGACCAATCAAGACAAGGACAACACAACAACAACAAAGATCCTCAGTAACACAAACATATATATTCATACTACTAGTCTTGACGAGATCACTTCTTTTTTGGGGATGTGGTTGGTCAAGTACGGAAAACCTGTTTACTTGCGCTGCATGGCGATTCTGTGGTGCTAGAACAGACCTGGTTCAATTCCTATCAGCTGTAAGAATTATTTTCATTTATCCTCATGCTTCCAACACCAATTTATACATACAGATTCTGTTTGTGCACAAGAACTCTGTTGTGTTGCTGTTAACAATTTCAAATGGTTTTTTTTTAATTTATGTATATCTAAACAATAAATCATGTATAAATATTAAGTAGATTTAAACACTTGACCTGCTACACACAAGTTCCTCTATCTTAGAGCTATTGGCGAGTTAACCTTCAACAACTCCTCAAAAAGGATTAAATCCAAGAGTTAACCCCTTTTTTAAAATCTATCCCCTGAATGCTAAAAATGATTTCTCTCTGAAATAATCAAGCACTAGTCGTCTGCAGAAGACAGATGTATCGTCGGGCCATTGGCGCACAAAAAACAGCGACATAACGCATTTTCATTCTCTGGACTACATCCTGCTGGAAATCTAGTAGGACCATTGTCCTGTACAAGAGATATCCAGTGGGAGTTTGAGAATGAATACAGAAGATCGAGCATTAGTATGCATCGACATCCCATCCATGTGGTATATATTTTCTCATGACAATAAAAAGCCAGTACAGTGGAAGCTCTTTTATTTTTGTAGCTCATTAAAAATAATCAGCACAAGAAAAAAAGTCATTGAGGGAAGAATTTATCACAGCTGGGATCAGTTACAGAGAACAATGTACCAACTGCATAGTTAACAATCAATTCTAACAAAAACTAATTAATGGTGTTGGTTAAGTACTGTTTGAGTGCATTGTGTTGAGACCATGTACTTTTCCTGCAAAGACTGGGAACTACTAATTAGTAAATATATATGAACATTACATGTGATAGCTCCCAATGCAAGTTTTCTATACCTGTAATATTTCTGTTACATATGCCATTATCGTTTACCATACTGACTGGAACAGGAGATAATGATACTATACAACTTCCAGCAAGCTGTAGATGGCAGGGGATGGGAGGTTTATTATTTTAAACATATATCTATCAAAATATATACAAATAAAAAGTTACATTATCTAGCTTTGTCCTGTTGTGTTTCTTCAAATTCTTCATCTAATTCTAGTTTCAACTTACTGATTATCCTTTTGTGCTTTTCAATAATCATTTTTAGTTGCTTGATTCTTTCACTTTTCTTTTTAAACTGCTTATCAATTTCTTTGCACTCTTTCTTGTACTGTTGAGATTTTTTATTGTACTCTTGCTTTAATGTATCTTTTTATTGGAGGATATTTTTTTGACTTTGTGATATGTCACTCTCTGGCTATGTTGTTCCATCCTTTTTCAGACCTGGGTTGTTGTTTTTTTAATGTGATAGTAATCTTATAGGGTGAGTTATGTTTTATATTTAGTTAGTAAATATATTTATATTTAACCCTTTTGGAACTGGTTTAGAATTAGTGCCTACCTTTGTAATTATTTCCCTTGTTTGTAGGCACTAATTGGAAATGCACCATAAAAATATTAATCTTTTTATATTTATAAAAATAAATAAATATAATTTATAAAAATATTGTTTATAATTTTAAAATATATTTATACAAATATATACAAATAAAAGATGGCATCTCACTTCCTGATTTATTACTTGCAAATCGTCATCTAATTCTAGTTCCAACTTGCTGACTATTCTACTCTGTCGAGTTCTATACCGGAATCATGCTCACTGAGAGAACAGGTTCAGTACCCAATGGGCTCAGGCACAGCCATCCAAGGTGACAAGCACTATTTATCTCTGGAACAAATGCTAGTAGATGATGCTCCTAAATATGTGTATAGACTCTGACTTGGACGAATGGTTCACAATATTGGTGAACAACACTTCGGCTAAGAGGGTGAAATAGACAGAGCCCAACTCATCTGTCAAGTTCTTCCTATACCGGAACCAGGCCTGAGGATGAGAAAAGGTTCAGTACCCAATGGGCACGAGCACAATACGTCAAATTATATGAGACAAGTTCACTGGTTGCGGAACACCTCGTGCAAGATAGACATAAAGGACAAGCCGTTTCGGCGTAGAGTCAGTATTCGCTGCCTGGCAACAGATAGGAAGCCCGAAATGTCAATTCATGCCGAAATCAGATGTGCTGGGCTACAAGGCGTATAACGGTGGCACAACATAACTGCACTCCCGGCAGAAATCAAACGAATATCCGTGCTGATTACAATAGAATGAATGCACAACAAACACACAGCAATCCATGACTTAAATGACAAGAAAAACCTAACTGAACAGAAAATTGTTCAACTGTGAGACATTTGATGCTGACACATCATTTAACCACTGCATAATAATACAAAAATAAAACAAATAATAAAACATTATAGTGGGAATCCACAGAGAAATACTGAGCAACACTGGAAGAATTGAGAAACATATAGGTCCCTATAAGAGGAATGGGAAAAACCAGAAGGACTAAGTCAATAGCAGATGGAAAGTAGGCTGATGAAGGCCTATGTTCCAGATAGTGTTGAAAAGTAAATAAACATATCTCTTCTGCATTCATTATCAAACTCCTGCAGATTAGCAGGATGCAGTCCCCAGAGAACTGAATGCATTGTGTCATTGTTTACAGCTTCTCTATGATATCTGCACTTTTCAGCTTGATACATCTGATGATACAAGCATGGCTTCTGGGCCACTTTGGCCGTATATAGGAAGGGACAGCCAACTTCACCTCACCTCAGGTACCTCTTACAACATGAAAGGAAGGTAGTTGCTATCTTTGCTCCCCTTTCGGACCCCGGGGAAAAATATGGATGAATACATAAAAAGTTATTTAATGCAAACAATAAAGAAATCACATGAAGGTAGATCTATAAATCACGAGGCTTAGCTGCCCCATTTCTGATTTCAACATATGGACCTGTTTTGTATTCATCTGGAACCTTCATACCTGCATATTCCTTTTTGAAAAAGCCCTTTCTTATCAGCTCGTTATTACACTCTATCTGAGTATAACTACTCAAATCAATCTTCTGAAAAAGACAAAGATAACAAAATAACTACAATACCACAGTAAAATTACTAACACAACAAATAAATCTCAATGCTTTACTGACTTTTACTATTAGAAAGAGGGGATCTCCATAGCGTATGGGTTAAACCGCTCGCTTAGTGTTCAAGAGGATGATGCAGCTAGCGGTGTCTTGTTTACAAAGTGGATTTTTGTTCTAAGACCTCTGGGGATTATCACATGAAACTTTGAAGCTATAAGTTGTACTCTCAACAAGCGGAATACTGCATCACTGAGAAGGATGAAGTGCTTATGGGGAAATTCAAGTGCAAGGAAGTCAATCCTGTATGCCTTTCCCAGTTTAATTATTGGAAGGAGAACAAATGATTGCTGTAGCTAAAAAACTTTTTACTATAAAACACATGTTCTGCTTTTACTATCGATATCTTTCTTTCGCTTTATACCCCTTTGTGCCTTGCAGTGTCAGGGGTAAAAGAGTTCTCTGGAGATGGCTGTTTTGTGTGTTTCCTATATTTATTTTCGCTGACTCTTTTATTTCTGTAATCATTTGCAAGGTCTGTCCCTGGCTTTGTATCCATTGTGTCTGTAAAATAAATGTGTTTTGAGGGGCAGTCTGATGGAAGTATGCAAAACCACTTAATCTGTTTTCTTATGTAATCCAGGAGTGGCTCTCAATAGCGAACTTAAATTTCCACTGGAAAGCATGAAGTACATTTAGAGCCATTTAATTTATTAAGAGTACATTTAGAGCCATGTAGACATAGCACATTTTTTCTGCATGTCCTCAAATTGGGTGCACATCCCTCGCCCATAACAGCCTTCCAATCGGTCATCAGGCAACGGCTATGCATCAACTATATACCATGACAGTTTATAATTCATTGTATCCTTGAACTATGCAGGCTAAAACATGTTCCTCCTAGGTGACTGTTTCCAAAATAAGCAGTGATTTTGACTAGCGTCGACTATCTCTATCTCATATGATGTGCTGCACTGCCAGCAAACTTATTTCGTGTAATTGTATAATTCATTATCTCCCATGCTTATGGATACTAAACCCTTCTTCATCTGTGAAACTGGCCAGTTTAGGAAATGCTCACCAGTAGAGTTGGCCTTGGGTTAGTTTGCCCTCTTACCTAATGCTTTCATTCATGAACATTCTGAGAACCTGTTTTTTGTGTAAAAACTCTCAGTTTCAAATTCTACTAATATTTTTCTCTCCATTGGGGCAATTTGGCTTCCTACTTTTGTGTTTCTACACCACATTCTTCAGAAAGATTGCAGCGAGAAGTTTCTTCTCAATCATGAACACCTTTCCATTATGGCTTCTGCATTTCTTTTTCTGGGTTGTTCCACTGCTTGCACATGTTGCTGCCTTCATCATGGTCAAGCTTTGTCTAACATGTCATACACTCAATAGCTTAGAACTCACTAGAAATTTGCTCACTAGTCCCACTATCATGGGCTATTGGATCTGACAGGCCAGCCACTTTCTTCCACAGTAATGTGGCTAAAATCTGGGGATTTTTTGGAATCGGAAATCTGTATCAATATGGAAAATCCATACTAGTTGACACATGTGATATGTACATTGTCTTTGTCTGATTATTAAAGGAACTGTTTGTTGCACATCAATATGGTTGTTATGGGATCTCATAGGACTGTGACGAATCCAAAACAAAATATTAAGAAAACAATATTAATCTTCCAACTGAAAGTTGAAGTATACCTTACCTCAATGGTTTCCCCTTTATCATTCAAGAAAAATAACTCAGGAGGTGCACCTTGTTTAGCCATGAACTCAACATTGTGACTGGAGTCAAGTTAAGGAAGATAAAAACACTTCAAAATATTTGAAAATAATTGTTGAACTGAACATGCTTAACAAAACTAATACAGTCACATCCCATTATCCGTCGAAGACGGATGTGTTGGGCCATTGGCGCAAATAAAACGGCAACACAACGCATTTCCATTCTATGGATCACATCCAACTGGAAATCTTGTAGGATCATTGTCATTCTCAAACTCCCGCTGGATCTCCCTTGTAGCAGGACCATTGTCCTACTAGATTTCCAGCAGGATGTAGTCCAGAGAATGGAAATGCGTTGTGTCGCCGTTTTATTTGCGCCAATGGCCCAACACATCCGTCTTCTGCGAGTACTATGATTTAACTCCATAATAAATAATGCTTCAAGAAATTATTTTTTTAATGTATATATGAACTAATCAGTAAATGAAGGATACAACAGAGGGAGATCGTTAGTAATAAACCTCTTAACCTCTGGTAGCCTGTTGAGCTGTCATCCAGTGCAACTCTGAAAATTAAACGAGAAGAGATTGCAGATTGAAGTTTTCGTTCCAACCCCCAGGAAATATGAGCTTTGATGCATCTATGAGTGATGCATAGTATCACTCGTACAATATTTTTGGAGTGCTCTCCAGAACTTGCCTTCATACCCGGAAGACTCCGTCTCTTGCTAAGAATGCAATACCATGAGAGGAAGCCTAGTGATCAGAAGGTTAATTTTATCTATATATTGTCTTTTCTCTGATTTTTCTGTTAGGTATCACAGAATTGAATGACGATCGGTTTCCGGACTATGCCGTGTGATCGGTTTCCGGACCACTATGCCGTGTTTTGTTACTTGTGCAGCAATATTATAATTGAATATGCAGAATGAATTTGCATATATATGACTGAAACATGTCGGTGTGTTTCACATTGTTTGCAGTTACTCTCTTTTACTGATCTCCAACACCTCTCAATATTTTGTGTATGTGCCCCTGTATTTAGACCAATGAAATTTAGTGAATGTATTCTTGGTTAGTCAAGTACTGAAAACCCCCGTTTACTCAAGTTGCAATGCGATTCTGTGCCGTTAGAACTTACTGGTTTAATTCCCGTTAGTCTATAATAAATATTCATAGTAGCTTGAGAATATAGACATACACTATGAAAGACTTGACTAAAATCGCATATTTTTATGGATGCGGTGTGGTCGAAGGCGGAAAACTTGTTCAATAAAGTTGAAAAGAGAGTAGGTGCCATCCCGTTTGAGCGTTTGCCGCGTATTATTCTAATTTACACTTTACTTTACACATTTCAACATTTGTCTTCAAAAATTCATAAATTAATATAGGCTATCTGAACATTAAATATAAATGCTTACCACTAGTTTTGCACGCATTATACTAAGATCTTCATTCCCTGAAACCAAACATAAAAAAGCCAAGACAAAACACCACGTCTGATGGACTTCCATATTGAATATTGTTTGTCAACAACACATCACCACCGGAAGATCGTGTTACAGTAAAGTATTTTGTTACACGTAAGCCAAAACACCCCACGTGGGATCAGTAATTCCCAAACTGTTAGCTGTAATAATGCCTGTGGATCAATAGTTCCCAAACTGTTTGTTGTATCAGTGGCTGTTGCTAAGAATTGTATACTTCTAATTTATGTCTTCTTGGTCTCGTTCGCAGTTTGACATGTCTGCACAGGAAGTCCTGTTTTTCTTAATGAATGCTGTATTTGACAGCTCCTCAGTACTCCCATACAGCTTTCTGTACAATAGCCATCTCAGTGAGCCAGTGTTTCTCCCTTAAATTCAATGCACATGCACCTACATGTGTTATAGTGTTTACTCCTCGTTTTAGACCACTATGCAATTTCTTTTTATCCAGGTTTTTGGTCAAGGTTAGCTAGTTTAAAGTAATGCAGGATATGCTCCGCTGTCAGTGTTGCCAGCCAACGTGGACACAGAGGCGATGGAACCAGTTTAAATCTATTTAAGTGGTTGATTAGTCTATTGTGCCATGTCCTGATGTGATGATAACTTGCTGAGGCCAGCGTCGTGCGGCTGATTTCTGACCGTATGATATGTAAATCACCGACCTCATGTCATTGACTGGACTGTTGAGGACGCAGATTCCTGAAGTTACGCAGCCGTATGATGCGGTCTTCGACGGGAGTTGTGACTCTGGATCTTCCACTGCCCGGCCGGTCTGCCACTGAGCCAGTTTGTTGAAATCGCATCCAAATACGACTAATGGTGCTTCTAACCACATTAAATTGTCTGACCACTACACTTTATGATTGTCCAGTCTGTGATCGTCCAATGGTGATAGTTGTTCTGCAGTGAGATGAGCCATAGACATAATTGCGCATTTAATTTTCAACTGAATTTATTCGAGGACCGTAAATCTTTTATAGGCATTCAATAATATGGTCAGAGAGTTTTGTGTTCTGTAAGTTTCACGAAATTCTCATTAACCTCTTACGAGTTATTGGCAAAAAAAAAAAATTCTTCCTCTACTTCTTTCGTTCACTTGAAACATTGTTGTCCTTCTTTAGGATTGGTATACTGTTAGCTTTACTCCAGGCTATATGCAGCTTGCCTTCTCTCCTGGTCTTATTTCTTCTGTTCACTTGACACGTGTCTATATCTGTAATCCTGTCTCCTGGATAAAACTCAGTCTTTTGTAGTTCATATAGTGGGCCATAGAGCTTTGATTCCTGTATTGCTCCTCTGGCCAATATGTTTGCCTCAACGTTTCATACTCAGAACACTCTTGAAGTATATGTTTGGCACTCTGTGCTGCCTGTACACATGGCCGAGTTGCCAATCTTGAATGTTGTTTACACGTGACTGCGGAGTCGGTTGTGCCCCGTTCTGATGCGTAGAGTTACAACTTGTTCTGGTCTATTCTTGTTCTTCTTCAGCGTTCATTCTCAAACTCCTGCTGGATCTCCCTTGTAGCATGACCATGGCCCTACTAGATTTCCAGCAGGATGTAGTCCAGGGGATGGAAATGCGTTGTGTCACCGTTTAATTTGCGCCAATGGCCCGACACATCCGTCTTTGGTGGGGTTATGGTCTATTCAAAATCTGATAGTCATCTTGTGTTGGTGTTTGTGGATATCTTTTTGACTTGGTCACCTGGATTTTTTTTCTGATGGTAGGTGATTGGTATATCTGGTTGGTCTTCGGCGGCACCTTCCTTGGCCATTTGGTCTGCTTTTTCATTTCCTGATATTCCACAGTGAAAGGGTATCCACTGCATAGTTACCGCATATTGTTAAATCTGTTAGTTTTCCAGACTGGAGAAAACATGAAGCACTGACCTTGCATGTGTCAGAAATACCATGGGCTGTGGGCCAGCGTTTGAGTTCAGCAGTTTTTTCAGTTCCCACCATAATTGCCTGGATTTCTGCATCATAATTATTGCCAAATTTCCCTGTTGGTGTTCTGATCTTATCTCTAGGCTTGCATGGATATTCTATATATACACCTGCACCTCCATTCCTCACTGCATTATGTGCTGACCCATCTGTGTATACTCTGCCCCATATGTCTTGCGGATATTCATCGTCCAGGGAACTTAGGGTGACTGTACTTCGCTGCACACTGTTCTGTTCTTCCTCGCTTAGTATTCCTTTCACGTGGGTCTGAATGTATATTAGTATTCCCTTTCACTCCAAGGGGTTTGTTCTGGTACAGAACTTAAGGGGCTGTCAACTTCAGGTAGGTCTGTCAGTTGTCTACGGGGTCGTTTAGCTTGATGGATAAAGCTGTTTATTTTCGGTCGCCCTATTGCTAGATTCTGGAATCTTTCCTTCATTTGATGACTTGGAATACACTGAGCCGCGTGTTTTAGTACCTTTGTGTCTCTGCGTTCGCCAAGTGTTTGCGTTCTTTATCTCTATTATGGGTGTTGAATTCATTGCTCCAAAAATTATCCTAAATGCCTGGTTTTGCACTTTATCTAAATCTTGTAATGTGGTGTTTTATCAAAAGCTCCTCGTGCATCGTACATTAACTTCTGACCTTTTTCACGAATCATACGGTGAGTACAATTCATGTAACTACGATAATTAATGGCCAGGTGGACACAGTCAATAGAGTAAATAGTATCCAATCAACGAATATCTTTTATAAAAGTAATTCCCCCCCCAAAAAGTTGTGTTTTTTTGTTTGTTATTTTTTTGGCAGTAGGGCCTATAGTTCTCGTTTCTGAATTTGCAAAGAAACAGACCAGCTAGACGCACATGAATTGTTAGAATACACCGCCAGGCAGGGAAGTTAGTAAAAACTTAATTTTAGAAGTAGGAGTGTTAAATGTAGATATCTTAGAAGTAGTAGAGACGAGATGGAAAGATGCTGGTTACACAGATTTTAACTTTATAATAATAATAATAAAACACACAACCCGTCAGGGTTACATTGAAACATTTGGTGCAGAAAGATCTCCACGCATCTCTATCCTCTACAGAGCTGTAGATATGATTACATTAAGGAGGGGTTTTTACCTAAAATAAAATTTAAAATGGGTCTTTGGTCCGAATTCATGTGTAAATTTTATTATTTTTTTCCGGAAAATTTAATTTGAAGACCGTTTTGCAAAAAATCGCTAGGGGTGTTAAAGACCTTTTGGTCAAGTTCCTAGTACTTAAAGCCACATTCAGATTGTTTGGAAACTTTACACCCTTTCTAGTCCTTGATTTTATCCAGCCTTCTACCCTCCACCGTACTTTGAAGAACATCTCTTGTCATCGATGAATGTCTCATCAATAGCCTCGTACCACCGAAGTTTACGAAGATTCACGATTGTTAACATTGGTTCTTGTTTGACTGGCTAATACATTAACCTATCAAGCACAAACACATTGGTCTTATGTTCTCTGTAACAGATACCAACCACAGATCTATAGCATTTGTTTTCAAACGCCTGAATTCTCTCTGATGTCTCAAAGTGACAATTTTGTGGGCTTGTTTTAATACGGCGGTGCCCAATTTCTCTTACGGCTCCTATAATGAAATGGCCACAGAAAAACACAACTGTTATGTCGCGCCATTTTACCGGAATGTAGCTTTATACATCTGCATCCAGGGGATGAATATCATGAGGTTGGGTAGTAATAGGTTACTAATCCAGAAAGAGTTAGATAAATACGCCCTCGGGTGTATCCCTGCTGAACATACAATGATAATGCTAAAGATCAAAGCATAACCTTTTGATTTAGTCTTTATACAAACACAACAACAGACCACACTGAATAAGAAAACTAATATGAAAATCTACTCCAGTCACTCAAATCAACAGACATCTGAAAGTAGTGAAAGTCATCAGTGACTGTCAAAAGTCAAATAGGATTACTTATCTTGGGGTCTTTGTTACCTCCAATATTTTATGGTGAGTCCTGATATAACCTAATTGGACTTTGTTGTTCGATGGTTGAACCTCCAAAAGAGAGGCAAACTCACTACCTACCAAATAGGCCTACTGTCAAATATTGCATTTCTCCCATCTGGAATTCTTTGCAGCTGTGTGGTAAAGCCGCATACTTTTGCTGTCGTCATGTACAAAGTGAGTTTTTTTTTTTTAATTTATCGCTAAAGATAAAAAACACCCAGTCCTTACCGGAATTTGAAGACTGTACCTCACGGAAGTGAGACCAACGATGTAACCTCTCAGTCACTCATGAGGTATGAAAATAATAATATTGAAAAGAAGACACAAGAACAATACTAGGGCAAGAAACAATAGAAGGTAAAGGTATACAATTGTGTAAAGAGTTGTCTGTCTGTGGCCATTTGGGTCGCATTGATCGTGGTCAGCCAGTATCTATCCTATAATCGCATAGCATATCTTCTATATTTTGTTATTATAGCAGGATGTGAACTAACACGATTCAATGCACACGTTAATTGATAGGAAACAATAGGGGGAACAATAGGCTCCATCCATCTAGTTCTTTGTCTACCTCATGCCTTGTCGCTCGAACTTCTGTTGTTGAATGCACGAAGTTGCGTTGGCTCGATTCTCATGATGTGGCTATACCACATGGTTTGGTGTCTCTCGATGTAGTCTTGATTTTAGATGGTCTTTATTTCTTCTCTGGTATTTTCATTTCTCCGTCGGTCTCTTCTGATGATATATCCATCGAAGATGGTGGACAGTGGCAATGTCTCTTCTTCTTCAGCATTCATTCTCAAACTCCCGCTGCTTCTCTCTTGTTGCAGGACAATTATTCTACTAGATTTCTAGCAGGATGTAGTACAGAGAATTTAAATGCATTGTGTCGATGGTTTATTTGCGCCAAGTGATTTATAACATCAAGTATCTTATTTGCACACTTGATGGCTACGTCCTGAATAGGATATGCTAACAATTAAAGTGGGTACTCATTCAGCTAGAAATATTTATGAAGTTTTTTTGATAAAACTTTGGAGTACCGTACTTTATTTTTTTTTCTGTCACTCAATCCATGCAATACACATAATTCCTTTTAACAGTTACCTGCCATTATATCATACTCTTGTTCCTTGTAGGCATATACGCCGTAAACTCATCATTTTGTGTGTGTGTGTGTGACTATTTTAGTTCTGTGAAACACTGGACAGGTCATCTCGTCGATCTTTTGTCTGTTTTTCTAAACAGTGAAGGACATACTTGTACTGAGACAATTATGTGAAAATGCAATTGAATATGACCAACAGCTAAACATCACATTTGTAGATCACGAGAAGGCCTTTGACAGAGTTGAATGGGATAAATTGTGGCAGGTACTAGAAGATTATGAAATACTGGGGCAACTACTAGACAACATAAGAGCACTATATAATAACTCACGAAGTATAATAAGAACAAAGGACTCGGAAGCAAGAAACGAACACATCTTAGACACATCAAGAGACTTATGTAACTCTCTGCACAGATGACCAAGGTATAATACATGAAATTGAAGACGAACTCGTGCTGAAGTCGGATGTGTCAGGCCGAAATGCGCAGATATCGCAGCGATGCTGTAAACCATGACACAACGCATTCCGTTCTCTGGACTATATCCTGCTAATCTGCAGGAGTTTGAGAATGAACGCAGAAGAAGAAAGAAGAAGACGAACTACAAAGATACACAAACTCACAGGCAGCATGCAATGGATACAATATGAGATTAAATATATCAAAAACAGAAACTATGAATATATGCAGAGAAAAAGAACAGCTAAATGTGTATGTTAACGGAACAAAACTAAAACAGACATTTAAATATCTAGGAATCATGTTTACAGAAGACGACAAAATAGATAAAGAAATTGAGAATAGATATCAAAAAGCAAACGCTGTAACATACCAACTGTCGCCGCTGCTTAAACACCCAGCTATCAACATGACAACCAAACGGCAGATAATACAACCAATCTTTATTCCAACGTTATGTTACCAGTGCCAGACACTCTTGAGAAAGATTACACATAATGCAAACAATATATATAGAAATATATATATAGAAAAACAGCAGATCAACTGGTTCTGACATCTTATGCGAATGGAACCATCACAACTAGCCACGCAGGCGTACAACAGCAGAAAGAATGGCGACAAAACAAGATGGGAAGATTCAATCAGTGAGATTAAGAACCACGGCCTGACCATGGCCAACGCAACAAAGATGGCAAGACAGAAAACTTCAAACTCCCCACGACGCCTGATAGAACTTGTGGAAAAGACAATAGATAGATAGATAAATAAATAGATAGATAGAGAGGACATTGGCTCACGCTAAATGACACGTGAAACGAATCGGATTCTGGATTCATTGCTGACATCACCCACTTTCGCCTGGTAGTAAAATTGATACAAAATATAGTCTTCCGCTTAGAAATAATATCTGATTTCACATTTGAGCATAACTGAGCAAATTCACCTTGTTTTCCATCATTTATAAAGTCTTTCTGGTTAATCAGGATTCATCCTTCAAGTAACGTATTTGATTTTTCCCATGATTTTTATTAGCCACTTTGTGTCATTGACAATAGAAAATCACAATAAAGATCAAATGTATCACGTTGGAAGGATAAATCAATACTTAGCCCCACAAGTCTTGTAATGTCCATGGTCACAAACAAAGGAATACCTCGTCGCCAGTAGAATTAAAGCATGATCTCAGACAGAGCAATAAAATGATTTTCACACATTTTCAACTGGAACAGGTACATTATCTAGTGTCGACGTAGTCACTTACAGTAGGCCTACTGCTGAGTTAACTGAGACTTGGATTTAAGAATGTAGAATTTAGATTCTAGATAATAGAATTCAGAAACACACAGTTGAGTTCAGGGAGAAAAAAAGAAAATGCTTTCTAGTCAAATGTCAAACTTTTTAAAAGGTGTGAATACTATGATCGCAGGCCAACCCCGTTATGCCAATTAGTGCCTACCTTATTGAACAGTCAGTCCACTTTGAACAGCGAACCTTATTTCTCTTGTCTATGTTGATTATTAGTTTGATCTTTATTTTGTCTGTTGTCATAATTTTTCTTTTTTTTGAATGAGTTTAGATATGGATTTTGGATCTCACTATATTTCTTTGTTGTTATGATTGGCGGTTTCAGTCCCTCGGGATGTGTAGTAAGGAGGACTGTGTCATCTGCATATCTTATTTCTGGAATCTTGTACCGACTGATATTTACTGGATGAAACTCATTTTCATCTGTTTCTCCTCTTACATTTCTCATTATATTCTCTGCATAGATGTTAAAAAGATAAGGGTATTGAGTGTACTCCTGTCTCAGTCCACTTTGAAGAGCGAACCATTCAGATGTTTCTCCCTCCACTCTCACTGCTGCTTGTTGTTCATGATATAATGTTTCAATAATATGTATTAGAAGTTGTGTTTCATATATCAACATTTTTATAAATATTTTGAAGTAATGAATTGCATTTATAAGTTCAAATCATTGTTGCCACTAAAAGTTCAGGAATTTCTCGCAAACAACGTATACCCACCTTTTTTCATAGAAAAAAAGCATTGCTCTTGTTTAATATGAAGCAATCATATTTAAAAACAACAGTTGTTAAATACTTACTTGTATAAGTATATTGTAGATATTTAAATATGTATTTACAAAATATTTATCACATCAAGTCATTATCACATTTAACAAGCATTAATAACATTAGAACAAGAAGAAGAACAAGAGCTAAACATAAACATACATGGAGAGAAACTACAAGTAAAACATTATCAATATCTAGGACACATAGTCACAAATGATGGCAGATGTGAAACAGAGGTTAAAAGGAGAATAGGAATGGCCAAAAGTACCTTCAATGACATGAGGACAATAGTAACATCTAAACAAATTAAAAATGAGAATTATAAAATGCTACATCTATTCTATATTAATTTATGGATCAGAAACATGGACACTAAATAAACAATTAGAAGACAGAATTGATGCCTTTGAGATGTGGGTATATAGGGGAATAGGGAGAACATCACGGAAAGAGAAGAAAACAAATAGAGAGGTGCTAAAAACAGTTAATGGAGAAAGAATTACTAAGAGAAATAAAGATCAGGCAAATAAAATTTGCTAAAAATACTTAATGAAGAAAGAATTACTAAGAGAAATAAAGATCAGGCAAATAAAATATTTTGGACACATTAAAAGACCCCACCTTATTGAAGACCTTACTTGAGGGCAAAGTCAAAGGGAAGCGAACAAGAGGTAGACAAAGATACAAGTTGGAGAGTAACATCACAAGATGGACAGGTTACAGTCTAGCAGAGTGTCTGCCAAAACAAGAGACAGGGAATGTTGGAGATCTGTTGCAGTCAACCTTTGTTGCGGAGACGGCACTTGATGCTGATGATGAATGAACCACAGAAATGTTGATAGTTTGTTTTCTAGAGAAAAAAAGTTGCGAGTATATCTTAGCTTTGAGATGAGTTCTTCATCATTCTAAATAACCCATACACAACACAGTATGATATTACAGACACACACCAGTGTCACATAAATGTTGTTGATATTACATATACACACCAGTGTCACATAAATGTTGTTGATATTACATATACACACCAGTGTCACATAAATGTTGTTGATATTACATATACACCCAGTGTCACATAAATGATGTTGATATTACATACACGCACCCAGTGTCACATAAATGATGTTGATATTTTATATATTTTACACGCGCCACGCACCCCCCCCCCCCCCAGTGTCACATAAATATTGTTGATATTACATACAAAACATTTGAAATTCAATAACAGCAAACATAATCAACTTTATATTTTATGCAAGAAATATTTATTCAATATTAGAGGAAGATTGATTTTAGACAGACAAAAAAACCCCAAAGATTATGAGAATAAATGGAGTCAATGGAAACCCCATTTAACTAAGTTGATGGGGGGGGGGGGGCTTTGTGGGTATGTAGACCGGGTAAAAACAATTTTGCAACCTTGGTGGCCAATAAACTTTTTCTTAAAATAGTTTTTTCAAGTTATTTATTTGAACTTCTAATGGATGACAAAGCAATTGCCAATAAGCATAAAACTGTATTTACCACGATCAAAGTCTCTATTTTCAGACATTAAATTTAGGCTGACTGCTAACAATTATGTTTTCAGCTAATGACGTTACAGGTAGTCATTTGTTTGCGTTCATTCTCAAACTCCCACTGGATTTCTTTTTTTGCAGAAACAATGGTCTTGCTAGATTTCTGTAGGACGTAGTCCAGAGAATGGAAATGCGTTGTGCCGCTGTTTTAATTTGCGCCAGTGGCCCGGCACATCCAACTTTGGTGTAGGTAGTGGTTTGACTTACAAATTTATTCCTTCTCACCATTTATCATTGTATTTTACAGTTTGATTCAGACAGCTTGTGATTTGATATTTTCTGAGCTCAGGACCCAAGTCCATGCATATATTCATTTAAAATAAGGCCCACAAAAATTGGTTTGGCTGCCTAGATTTTGCTTTGAGCTATATTTGACTCACTTGTACACTATATGAAAAAGTCCTGCAGTATGTCAGACCGTCAAAGATGGGTGTGTTGGGCCATTGGCGCAAATAAAACGATGACACAGTGCATTTCCATTTTCTGGACTATATCCTGCTGGAAATCTAGTTGGACCATTGTCCTGCTAGAAGAGAGATCCAGTGGGAGTTTGAGAATGAATGCTGAAAAAAAAGAAGAATACCTAAAAAGTAACCCATAGCATTTAAGTGTCGTAGGTGTATGAGATGTCAGCCATCTCACATTTCAAAGGCTGCTATATAAGGGTGGAAGCCATCTCCTCTCCCTCGCAGTCTTTACTTCTGGGACTGATCTGGTACCAAATTAAGGCTGGGTCGACCCTGGAGCTGCTGCGGTCTGAAAAACATTTCAGCCTCAACTGGGGAATGAACCCTGGACCACACATATGTTTAGCCAGTGCGATAACCACTGCGCTACACTGCCCCCCCCCAATTATACTGTACACATACCTGGATAGTTTGTTTGTTGTGCATCTTAATAATCAGCACAAATATTTATGTGATTTCCGCAAGGCTAGTTATGTTGTGCCACCGTTATGCGCCTTTAGGCCCAGCACAGGCCGATTTTGGCATGCCTTGACATTTTGGGTGGGCTACCCTAGCCTTTGACAGCCTTCCTATCTGTTGCCAGGCGGTGAATGTGTATTGACTACGCCAAGACGGTTTGTCCTTCATGTTTATCTTGCACGAGGTGTTCCACAGCTAGTGAACTTGTCTTGTGTAATTAGACGTATTGTGCCAGTGCCCATCAGGTACTGAGCCTTTTCTCATCCATGAGCTTGGCTCTGAATTAGGAAGAACTCGACAGAAGAGTTGGGCTCGGACTCGTTTACCCTCTTAGAAGTGTTGTTCACCAACATCGTGAACACCTCGTCCAAGTCAGATTTTATACACATATTTAGGAGCTTCGGGTCTAGCATTTTGTTCTTGAGCTGAATAGAGCTTGTCTCTTTGGACGGTTATGCCTGTGCCCATTGGGTACTGAACCTTTTCTCTCCACTAGCACGATTCCGGTACAGGAAAAACTACCGGGTAGACATTAGAGTTGGGTCGGGCTGGGATCACCGGTAACTAAACGCTTGTTTCGAGATAACAATACTATAGTTAAGATTTCCTTGAAATGTTTTCCGCTCTCTTTGCACATGATGCTGCGCTTCCCTTTCAGCGTACTCATTATGATATCCTTATGGTGACTGGCGCACAGAATCTTAATATTTGTCATAACATCTGGCCGCTTCATAACATCTGCATTGGCCGCCGCTCCATTGCTTCCGCTATATTGACTACCCTCTCTTGGTGCCAATAATGCTGCTGCATGTGTTGGTGCAGAGGTGTCAGAGATATTGCTGGTCTTTTTGCAGTCAAATCTCTTTCCATCTGCTACCTTCACATTCATGGACACAATCCCCAAAATTTTTAACGAGAATCAGCACGAGGTGCTGTAATTCTGTTTCCAGGGTGCACCATGGGGAGGTACTTTTGGGATCTTGGTTATCTACTAATACTGCGTACTGTAAGAGCAATGTGGTACCTACTGCACCCCACTTGGGTAGTAACTTTGAGAGAAAAAAGATATGGATATGAGGATTATAGTACACTAGAAGTAATGCCCAGAATTGTTCGGGCGAGAATAAAACAAAAAAGTAAAATAGAATAGATGCAAATATTTTTCTTATAATGTAGTGATAATTTTGATATGTTTCAGTTTCTACATATAAAACCCCCAAAATATTTTTTTTAACATACACGGCCACATTCCTTACCATAATATACTTCACGATCGTACAAACTGAGCTATTCCTGACAAACGATGTTAAATTCTAGCTTTATAACAGTTGTATAACGTGTGTTATGTGATGTATTCTGTCAAGGACATAGTGATACCAATGTTTACTGGAGAATTCAACACCTGATCGATTATAATTTAAGAATACAATAGAAACACAGATATCTTCTTCTTCTGTGTTCATTCTCAAACTCCTGCAGATTAGCAGGATGTAGTCCGAATAACGGAATGCATTGTGTCATGGTTTACAGTATTGCTGCGATATCTGCGCCTTTCGGCCTAACACATCTGACTTCAGCATGGCTTTAGGTCACTGACCCTATATGGGATGGGACAGCCAACTCCATCCCATAACCTCCTTAGTCGCCTTTTACGACATGTGTGAAAGGTAAACAGTGTTGCTATTCTTTGCTCCCCATTCGGGCCCCGGCAACACACGGGCAATATCATATACTGATAACATATACAAGATATAATAAACTGATAACATACACAAGATACTGATTTAACAGACAGATAACATATACAAGATACTGATATCACAAACTGATAACATATACAAAATACTGATATCTCAGACACTGACAATACATACAAGACCCTGACATCACAAAAAATATACCAATATCATAGAAACTAGTATCGCATACAATATACTAATGTCACGGACATGTATATCACACACAGGATACTAATATCACATACACTGATATCACACCCGCATGGATAGCACATACACAACACTGATATCACAGACACTAGTATCACATAAAAGATGTTGATATTACATACAAAACTGAATTAATAGCAGAAAATTCAATAATCTAAACATGAGGCACAATAATGAACCTACCATAGTCACTGACAATACTATCACTTAATTCTTACACAAGGTAAATTAATCCAGGCAAAAAAACCCAAAATTTACTCTGAAATAGCTGCTACGTGGTCCGCTTCTTCATAATATATTTCCCTTTCTGTAACTGTGATGTATATAGCCTTAACTTTGAGTTGTCTCCACTCCGTTTGATCCAAATCTGAAATATTTACCAGTCATCAATTACAAAATCAGACCTGAGTAACATATATTCAACAAGATAAAATTTGGAATTTTTTCCCTTTAATAAACAATGACTGCATAACATATGCTTAAATAAAAGCACACCCATCTGTTGCAGAAGCAAGAAAGGGAAGTGAAGAATAGCAAAACTGGTTACCTTCAATACATGTCATAGAGTGACTTTGGGATAACTCCATCCCTAAGGAGAATTTGGGATGGATTTGGTTGTCCCATCCCACATAGGATCAGTGAACCAGAATAAATTTTGAAGTTGTATGTGTTAGGCCGAGAGGGACAGATATCGCAGATAAGCTGTAAACCATGACAGAATGCATTCAGTTCTCCAAATTACATCCTGGTAATCTGCAGGAGTTTGAGCACGAATGCAGTAGAAGATGCTGCAAAAAATGTCACATAAATAAGGAACACGACAATACTATATTATCACACATCAGTTGGAAAATTCAAACAGAAACAACAAATGGTGACTGTCTACAATTGTCTGCAGAAGACAGATGTGTTGGATCATTGGCACAAATAAAACAGCGACAATGCATTTCCATTCTCTGGACTACATCCTGCTGGATATCTAGTAGGAGCATTGTCCTGCTACAAGAGAGATCCAGCGGGAGTTTGAGAATGAACGTTGAAGAAGAAGTCTATAATTGTTGGATTTTGCCAGGTGATACAAGCTAACATTTGCTAATACATCGTTGCCTCATAAAGTATCAGATGAACAATGTGACATGCGCCAACATCAGAGATGCATAATCAAATAGATTTAATAATTGTGACCAGATATACAAATTTAGTATCAATCAGGCTAAGACCAGGAGCTTCCCCAAACCTGATATCGGCTGTGACCACAATATGATACTAATAACTCTTAAGATTAGACTAAAAAAAAAATTACTATCAGAACAAAAGCTCTCATCTGAGATTTTATTTAGAAAAGCTAATAATCCACAAAATTACTCATATATAAGGCAACTGTGAGGATTTGCTTCACAGATCTTAATCCTCTTGAGAAGGATGTCAACATACTAAAAGACAACATGAATAACGCATTTCTAGATACAGCAACAACAATTCTAGGTGAAAAAGAGATAGCACCTAATGTTTGGGCAACTGACGACGCAATGAAGCTACCGGTATATGATGACCAGAGAGAACTCAGAAAGGTAAAGAAACAAAATCCTGTCGCAGCGTGGCCGTATAACAAATTAAAGAAAGATATCAGATAGAAGAAAAAACAAGCGAAAGAGAACTGGATTTCTGAACAATGTGAGTCCATGAATAAGGATATGAGGCAAGGTAAATAAAAAACAACAGGTTTGCCACTTTGAAAAGGTTAACATAACCACACTGACCAATACACAGTTTACTCGGAGTTACTCCTGGTTTATAAAGTGCAAATCTCTTGTTGTTTATATAAAGTGGATTTTTAATTCCCAAGGATTAAATTTTTAACTTTCTGCTAGGGTGGTACTCTCGGTAGGCGCGTGCCGCTTAATTTATAGGACGGAGTACATATGGGATAACCCACGTACAATGAAGTCAATCCTCTAGGCAATTTGAGGCTTTTTGACACAAGCTTTAGTTCAAGGGTATCAAAATAAACAATTCCTCTGCATTATCAGCAATGAATTAATTGCAAGGTCTGCTTTCCACTGCCACAATTTTTCCATTCTCTGTCAAAAGTAATTCTAACATTGCAGGAATGTGCCATTCTTTTATCAAATGAAGGTAACACTTCTCCTTTAGTTAGTTGCCACTGCCCGTGTGTTGCCGGGATCCGAAAGGGGAGCAAAGAATAGCAACACTAATTACCTTCCACGCATGTCGTAAAAGGTGACTAAGGAGGTTATGGGATGGAGTTAGCTGTCCCATCCCATATAGAGCCAGTGACCCAAAGCCATGCTGAAGTCGGATTTGTCAGGCCGAAAGGCACAGATATCGCAGCAACGCTTTAAACCATGACACAACGCATTCCGTTCTCCGGACTACATCCTGCTAATCTGCAGGAGTTTGAGAACGAACGCAGAAGAAGAAGTTAGTTCCCACTAACAAAACATGATTCTAAAACAACTGACCTCTTGGTTTCCAATATTAGTAATTGTGCCATATATCCTAGGACCCCCATCTTTACTGTCAACTTGCACCATAGAATTTCTTTGGAACCTATAATGAGAATGTGATAAACAATGATAAACAAGAAAGATGTACATTTATTACTAGAGAAGCATAGACATTCACTCTACATCAATCAGTTTGTTTGTTTGTTTTGCGTTCGCTCCATTGTAACCAGCACGGATATCCGTGCGATTTCCGCCGGGAGCGTGATTACGTTGTGCCACCGTTATGCGCCTTGTAGGCCTAGCACATCCGATTTCGGCATGACATCAATCAGTGAAGTCAGATGTGTCAGGCTGTTAGCACAAACAAAACAGCGACACAAGGAATACCCATTTTCTTGACCACATTCTGTAGGAAATCTAGTTGTCATGCCACAAGAGAGATCTGGCATGAGTCATGAACACGTCCGTGTGTTGCCAGGGCCCAAATGGGGAGCAAAGAATAGCAACACTGTTTACCTTCCATGCATGTCGTAGGAGGCGACTAAGGAGGTTATGGGATGGAGTTGGCTGTCCAATCCCATTTAGGGTCAGTGACCCATAGTCATGCTGAAATAGGATGTGTCAGGCCGAAAGGCGCAGATATCACAGCAATGTAGTAAACCATGACACAACGCATTCCGTTCTCTGGACTAAATCCCGCTAATCTGCAGGAGTAAGAGAACGAACGCAGAAGAAGAAGTCATGGACATTCTCATCTGGCATGAGAATTTAAACTAACAAACATTCTGTATCAGCATCAAAAAACATAATGGCCAAGGTCTCACTTCATCTGCTCCTGCTTCCATCTTTAAAACATACCAATTCAACATACAAATCAAGGATTTATTTATTCACTACAGCAATAGTCAAAGCAATCCATCAATGCCTAAGCCAATCAGAACATGATTTTTAGCACTAGGTAATTAGCCAAAAAATCTGTGTGATCCCCACTACCCCTTAGAAATTTCCTCAAATAGAGAAGTTTACACATGAATGACCTTTTTTTGTTATGGAAACTCCCTCCCCCTTAAGAGAAATGTATCTACAGCCCTGCCACCCATCACAGGTGATAATAATATGTTCAGGTGTTAAAACCTTCCCCCCACCCATTAAACTTCTTCTTGGAGGTAAATACAAGCTAGTTCTTGAGCCGAGAATTGCTTTAGTTATGATTTCCATACATCATAGCTTTCCTTCCATTTTATTTGCATTTTGCATTGCCCTCTAGCGCTGTGCTGCCCTCTTAATGTATTCAATATGTTAGCCTTACTACTCCGGAGACTTCCTCATGATTATCAATATTCATGACAACATCTACCCATATTGGGACATCAACATTGGCCATCCCTCCAATGCACCTTGCATTTTTGCTGACTGAGCTAGATTCTGTGCATTACTGTGTGACAACAGTGCTGATTTATTCTGTGCGTTACTGTGTGTCAACAGTGCCAATGTATGTGTTGGCACAGAGGTATCAGAGATATTGCTTGTCTTTTTACAATCAATTTTTATTCCATCTACAGACTTCACAGACACAAGCCCTAAACTGTTGGCCAGGAACACAGCAAGAGCTGCTATATTTCAGTTTCCAGGGTGCACCAAGATGAGGTACCTTTAGAATCGTGATTACCTACTAACCCTGGTCAGCACGAAAGCAACCCTTTGCAACCTGATTCAACAAACCCCTGAAATCATACTTCAAGACTGCCCAAAATACAAGGAGCAGTGAGGCCAGAGGATACAGATTTTATAGGGCAGCTGCTATGACCTGGAAAAGCTGGAAGACTTAACCATGCCGACAGGATTGTAACGTATCACAGGAAATCAAACACAAAAGATACATAGGTCTATATTCCCTTTTAATATGATGCTATCAAACTCACCATTTTTTGTCATACCACAATCTTCCATCTTCAATCCTGACATCTGAAGATTGTTCACTTTGTGTGTTTTGTTGTGAAATGACTTGTTTTTTGGTGATAGGTTTCCTGCTGACTTTAAGGATGAGACAAAGATCATCCATAATCTTCTCATCATCTAATAATAAACTGACCTGTAGTGTTTAGATTCAGGAAAACTATTTTGCTTTTAAATTGTGTATTCAATTCATTCTCAAACTCCCACCAGAAACTACTTTTGCAAGTTGATAAAAATATTGAAAGTAACTAAACAAAAATCACCCTCTCAAAATATTTTGCAGGGTGATAAAAATATTGAAAGTAACTAGACAAAAATCACCCTCTCAAAATATTTTGCAGGGTGATAAAAATATTGAAAGTAACTAGACAAAAATCACCCTCTCAAAATATTTTGCAGGGTGATAAAAATATTGAAAGTAACTAGACAAAAATCACCCTCTCAAAATATTTTGCAGGGTGATAAAAATATTGAAAGTAACTAGACAAAAATCACCCTCTCAAAATATTTAGCAAGGTGATAAAAATATTGAAAGTAACTAGACAAAAATCACCCTCTCAAAATATTTTGCAGGGTGATAAAAATATTGAAAGTAACTAGACAAAAATCACCCTCTAAAAATATTTTGCAGGGTGATAAAAATATTGATAGTAACTAGACAAAAATCACCCTCTAAAAATAAACTGTTATAAGACACACTGAAAAACTTGTTCAAAATGTATTTGAACAACTGAAACATCTTGCCCATACTTGTAATTAATTTTTTTTACTATAGACAAATCTGCAGACATTAGCGATGTTGTCTTCTTCTTCTTTTGCGTTCATTCTCAAACTCCAGCAGATCAGCAGGATGTAGTCCGGAGAACGGAATGCGTTGTGTCATGGTTTACAGCATTGCTGCGATATCTGCGCCTTTTGGCCTGACACATCCGACTTCAGCATGGCTTTGGGTCACTGACCCTATATGGGATGGGACAGCCAATTCCATCCTATAACCTCCTTAGTCGCCTTTTACGACATGCGTGGAAGGTAAACAGTGTTGCTATTCTTTGAACCCCTTTCGGGCCCCGGCAACACACGGGCGAAGCGATGTTGTCAAAATTAAGCATATGTATAAGGAGAACTGATGATAAACAATATCTTTGAGAAAACTTATCAGTCATGAGCTACTTCATAAAAAAACAAGCAATGTCTAGAAAATAGGTACATGTTAATGAAAATGTGGCCTCATTACATGATAGCAGTCCATTTTTATAATAGTAGGTTTGATTTCATTGAGCTTTTGCGGAGATGAAAAATGTGACGGGCCTGCTAGCGATAATTCGATCTTCAAGTAACACATTGAGAGCTCCTCCCCTCAAAGGGTGTTCCAGGGATGGGAAGGGGGACTTCTCAGTGCGTTACATGCATATTGATGGATGCTACGTTGTATGCACCTTTGGTGAAAATGTGTATCTTCTTCTTCAGTGTTCATTCTAAAACTCCCGGTAGTTCTTCTTCTTCAGCGCTCATTCTCAAACTCCCGCTGGATCTCTCTTGTAGCAGGACCATGGTCCTACTAGATTTCCAGCAGGATGTCGTCCAGTGAATGGTAATGCGTTGTGTTGCCGTTTTATTTGCGCCAATGGCCCGACACATCCGAATTCGGCGGTGGTCTGTAGTTGGAGACTGTGCTGATCATTCTTCTAAAGTAACATTCTTCAACATACCTGTACTAAGTAACACTCTGTCCAAACACAGGTAGGCCAGTGAAATTTCAAATGTTCAGAGTTTGTACTTTTTATCTGACACAATTTTTGAGTAGTGTGCTATTCAAGAATGTTTGCTTAAATGCATGCTTCATATTAGTATGTTTAAAAAAAAATTGAGATAAAGAGTTAAAATAATTAAATATTTTGAAGTGTTGTTTTTCAGGGAAATTCTTTAAAAACATATTTGTTTAATGGTATTTCATTGTATCATGATAAACGTGAGTATTAGCTATCAGTACTTTTTAGTGATCTACTGACAAAAGCAAAGGATATCTGGTGATGTTTTCCGCCTTTTCTCAGGGATAGGCATTGGATCATTAGGTCTCCTCCTTAACTTGCGAGTCATGGTGGGTTTGACCTCCATAAAATCAGCTGAAATAAAGTTTTATGATAAATTTTAATGCATGAAAATAAATAATTTTTTTTACATTTGTTAGAAATGTCAACATAAGATTCGACAGCAACTGAATGCACATTTCTTCTTCTAGCATGCACTAGTTTTCTTGAACAAATTCTAATTTCTAAATATTATGCTTTGATCTCTCTCTCACGCCATGCCGGTTAGCGATAGCATTTTACAACCTTCTATTCTTAACCCACTCTGTCCAAAATGTCTTTTTATTGATCTTATCGTCATATGTGATATATGTGGGATTTAATTATTTACTTTAACTGTTTTATCTATTTTTGTCAATTTTTTCTACAGATACTTACATTAACATAGGAACAATTCTGATGGAAAGTTTACTATGTTTACATTACTTCTTTAATGTGCTACTATGTCAATTTTGCTTGTTATTTATCAAATTAGAATAAGTAGTATGTCATATTACTGTACCTTCTTCTTCTTCTTCTCATTCAAAGTTTGACATGTGTATACAGCACTATTCCTTATATATTTACTTAATATTTTGTTCGGCACACTTGTTTCTAGTTTGTCTGTTTTATTTTCTGTGGTTGAATTTGTTATTTAAACTATTCTGACAGTAGAACTCTCGTTGATTCTCATCATCAAAATGTGACAACAGATAATGTTTCCTCGAATTTTGTTTTAGTTATTAACATGTATTCAATTTTCAGCATCAAAGATTTATCGTTATCATTTCCTATTTTTCACTATTCAGCATTGTGGTTTACAGCTTGTCTGTGATAAAATGATATTTTAGAGCTCAGGGACCAATTAGTACTTTTAATTAGCTTGACGGGTCAGTACAAATGACCCCATTGAGGCCCGCTCCTTGTTGAGGAGAAAGGGCTTAGTCCAGTCACCAGAGGCTGGAAACTAAGACTGGCCAGACCTTCCTAAAATCAAGTAAGACCACAGTCTGCCCTAACAAGTACAGCTTTAAAGACAGAGGCAACCAGTCAAGAGGCGCACCACAGCAATCAGGATGCCACTCACAAACCCACAGAATGGGAATATTCTTATATCTGATATATGTTATGGTGCCTGCCCTGTGATGGCCATCTAGGATGGGACAGTGCCTGACCCTAAGCCTCGAAAGGGTCCAACCCCAGCTACTTAAAGTTCTTCTGAATTGCACCAAGGAGCCAGGAGGCATGAGAATGGAGCAACTGACAAAAAAACAAGACCATTAAAAATAAAGCACTGGAATATGCTGAATATCTTTAGAAATGTGATTGGACGAAATACTACAGTATTTTTTACAATCTCTTTCGGTTAAGACTTTCATGTCAACATGTCCAAACATCTAGCCAAAAGAGGAATGTTTATTTTTTTTTTAAATGGAGATTAGCAGTACACTATGAGTTAAGATTTTTTGGTCAAAATTACATTGCTACCTTTTTGGGCCCTTTCATAACACATGGGCGAGAGAATGTAGTCCAGAGATAATCATTGGACCACACAGATGCAACATAGCATACGTGGACCTAGGACATATGTCCACTCTACTCCAAAATAAAATGTAGTTAACATGAATACCAAGTAGCATTACACAGAATGATTATCATACCAGCTCTGTGCTGCCAATGCCAAACGTGGATGCTGACAGAAAAAGATACAAGAAATCTTGTATGCAGAATTCTTGGAGAAATAAGAGACAGAATGAGAAACGGAAACATCAGAAGACTAAATAACACAACCCTAGTTAATGTTTAGTGGACTAATGTATTATTTCATCTTCTTGAACACATGCTAACAAAACAAACAATTAAATTGAATGTTTCTTAGACTAGATTGCTTTACAGTTGGTATTATTTCATCTTCTTGAACACATGCTAACAAAACAAACAATTAAATTGAATGTTTCTTAGACTAGATTGCTTTACAGTTGGTATTATTTCATCTTCTTGAACACATGCTAACAATACAAACAATTAAATTGAATGTTTCTTAGATTAGATTGCTTTACAGTTGGTATTATTTCATCTTCATTGGGTATTCTCAAACTACCAGGATGTAGTCTAGAGAACATAATGCATTGTGTCATGATTTACAGAATGGTTGTAATATCTATCACTTTGAACACTGGATCACATAGCCACCACCTCACACTCAACCCTCTTTAATCACTTTTTATAACATGCATAGCAGTTTACTGTGATATTATTCTTTGATATTCTTTCATGCCCTGGCCAAAGTAGTTGTTTCAGTAACTAATTTAGAAACATCAACCACCTAGGTACCTGTGGATTACTGAGGACTGAAAGAAGAGCAAAGATTGTGGCCATCACCAGCCATGCATTTTATAAGAGGCAATCACGGGAGTCTGGGGTGTAGTTGGCTGCCCTATTGCCACAACCAAAAAAAACCATGCTGATAGTTGGATGTACCAGCTCATAAGGACCACATACAGCAGTCAAGTCATGGCAAACCAGCAGGAGTTTCAGAATGAAAGCAAGAGAAGAACTGTCAACATACCGCCACTCAAGTCCATAGTTTGCCTTTCCGATTCAATCATATTTCGCTTTTCCTTAAGATCACTGATTAAACTCTCTTTCATGTCAATTTTCTTCTCCTGTAAGAGAAAAATAACAAAGTACTTGCAAGCAAACAATCTCAGAATTAAATTAACTATAAACTTTCACCTGTGTGTTGCCAAGGACCGAGAGGGGAGCAAAGAATAGTAACACTGTTTACCTTCCATGCATGTCGTAAGAGGCAACTGAGGAGGTTATGGGATGGAGTTAGCAGTCCTATCCCATGTAGGGTCAGCGACCTAAAGCCATGCTGAAGTCAGGCCTAAAGGCACATATATCGCAGCAATGCTGTAAACCATGACACAATGCATTCCGTTCTCCGGACTACATCCTGATAATCTGCAGGAGTTTGAGAATGAACACAGAAGAAGAAGAACTATAAACTTTCAAACATAACCATGCAGTGGAAATAACATATACCATCTGGTATTTTGACATCTGCAGAACAAGATATATTTAATCTGTCACAGGGATGACTGATCTTAACCATAAACATTTA
This sequence comes from Meghimatium bilineatum, assembly GCA_034231615.1. Taxonomy (NCBI): domain Eukaryota; kingdom Metazoa; phylum Mollusca; class Gastropoda; order Stylommatophora; family Philomycidae; genus Meghimatium; species Meghimatium bilineatum. The sequence goes on along the minus strand of CM067309.1, from coordinate 9,449,594 downwards.
CAAATAGTGAAGAGTCACCATTCAGACATGTCATGTCCGCTGTGATTTGAGCCAAGAGTCAAACTGGATATATAAGCAGTCACAAAATTCCATAGAATCTTCTGTATTCATTTCCAAGCTATTGCAGATCAGTAGGGTGTAGTCCAGAGAACAGAGTGTGTAGTGTCATGGTTCTCAGCTTAATTGTGATACCTACACGTTTTGGTCTGATATACCCGACTTCAGCATGGCTTCTTGGTCACTTTGGCCCTATATGAAACTGGACAGCCAAATCCACTTAACAACATTCTTAGTCGCCTCTTACGACATGCTTGGCAAGGAACAGCGTCATTAATTTTTGCTTCCCTTTGAGGCCCCAGTAACACACGGGTGTGCCATAGAATGAAAATGAGCATATATTGTAGCTGTGCCCTTTCAACTCTATGCATCGCAATGTTAGAGAATGACATGTCCACCTTCCACAAAACATGCCTGTAGAAAATTCTATGTATTATGGTAACTGTGGTTCCAATTAAATAATCTATATAAGAAATAATAGGTAAAATCTTCTTCTATGGTGATCATTAATAGGTAAAATGTAAGTTAAAAATCACTATAGGCTGTAGAATGAGAAAGGATAAATTAATGGATATAACTTTATGCTACTTTCTACTCATCAAGACATAAAAATATGGGAGACAACACAGATGAAATAAGCATTGTGAACGACAGAAAAAGAAACACAATCTGTCTTATGTGAAATATTTCTACTACTTCCTCTTCTTCTGCGTTTGTTCTTAAACTCCTGCAGATTAGCAGGATGTAGTCAGGAGAACAGAATGCATTGTGTCATGGTTTACAGCATTGCTGCAATATCGTCGCCTTTCGGCCAGACACATTCGACTTCAGCATGGCTTTGGGTCACTGACCCTATATGTAATGCTCCCCTTTCAGGCCCCGGCAACACACGGGTGATTTCTACTACAAGATAGACAGCAGAATAATTTATAGTACATGTACATTAGTAAAAGAATACAATAACATGAAACAATCAGATCTAATGTCTGATGATGCACTTACAACCATGTGGGAACCAAGTATCTAGTAATGAAGAAGCTAGAGAATATCTGACAAAAAGGCAAGGGTCACAGTAGCAAAAATTGATAGCCAAAATATCGAAGGATGTAAGACAAATATAAGTAACCAAAATATCGGAGGATGTAAGACAAATATAAATAACCAAAATATTTTGTATTTACAGCAAAAATGGACAGTATTATGATTAACACTTAATAGACAAAATGGCAATCTATTTATATTTGCATATTTTTGCCTTGCAGAAAAGGCCATATCAGAATTTTTGTGGATGTGAAAATAAATTCTTCACCCTTTGGTGACCTACAGGTGTAAGAAATTATTTTAAATAATGTTTTTAAGTGAAATCTGTATTATGATTTTATCAAGTAACTATTTTCCACGCAAAATTAATTCAAATTCACTTTATTTTTTAATTTTAGATACATGTTTAACCATTGTAAACAAATAAAGACTCTGATATAGGTGTCAACTAGTATGGTTTTTCCGTATTGATACAGATTTCAGATGCAAACCCCTCCCCCACATATTTTGGGGGAGTTTTTTCTCTTTTTTTAATTAAAAAAAAAGGTAATTTGGAGTTACATCTTCAGTAATTACTACTAATACAGACGCTTTGCACGTATTTAACGTTAATGATGGGCCAAATAAAAAATTTTTTATCAGTTGTGAAAACATTTTTGTCTATATCTTGATAAAGGACTTTAGGTCAATACATCAAAATTTTGTGTTTTTTTCCACTTGAACTTGTTACTCTTGCTAAACCCTGTTTATATTTTTTCATATAATCAATTACTTAGGAGTCAATAATTTTAAATAAACGTTTCAAATACTTACCTCAAATTCCTTCTGAACATTGTTGCAATCTGTCTGATAATTTCTATCCACTAATTCAATCTGTCAGGAGTAATTGTTACACATCAAAACAAGTATCACATATTTATGGACATATTTTTTAAATACTTGGAATATTAATTCTAGAAAATATAGTAAATATTCAAAAGTAATAAAAGCACTGTCGGTTCAGTGATAAAGAAGTTAGTTGCTCAAACTTGCTTAATCAGTGGTAAACACAACTTGCTCAAAATTGCTAGTGGTTTGAAAGATTATCTTTCACATTGTACTGGCAATGCAACTGAATATATTAGTTGGGCTCAACAATTCATCAATAGTTGGAAAGCAATGTACTGTACAGAATTTGATTCAAATTAATAAAAGAACCAGCTGAGTTAACTTTAAAATAAAGACAATTAACCTGTAGCAGCCCAGAGAAAAATTATGCAACTGCCTCTGGAACCATTTTTTATGATTTCTATTTTTTCTGGAAGTTTTTGGGGGTTTTTTTGGCATACCTTCTTTTTAAGATTTATTTATTGATTTAAAATTTGGAGATAATAGAGATATATGGAAGCTGGATATGGTGGTGTTGCATGTTTGTGTGTGTCAGTGTTATGTGGACAACCAACATGGACAGTGATAACAATGACAAAATCATATGCACACAAGACTTACCAACTTACCAGTACAGTTAATCCATACCTATAGCAGCAAATTCTTCTTCTTCAGCGTTCATTCTCAAACTCCCACTGGATATCTCTTGTAGCAGGACCATGGTCCTATTAGATTTCCAGAAGGATGTAGTCCAGAGAATGGAAATGCGTTGTATCACCGTTTTATTTGCGCCAATGTCCTGACACATCCGTCTTCGGTGGATGTTGCGGCAAATAACAATGTAGATCTATACATCTTGTTGGAGAGGACTACTTGTAGTATTTGGGACGGATGTCCTGCCTACAATCAATGGATGTTGATGTGCATTCATCACCTCTCACATCCAGGTGCCACTTATGTACAACTATCTCAATAGCAACACCTTCACATTGGTAGCCCTGTTTTCACAAAGTTTGTTATGAGGGTGACCGAGTACCTGGCGGCATACCCAGGTCACTAATTCTTTTTCTTCTCTTCTTGTGATCACTGCTACACCGGAATGCCTCTCTTTGGGAACCCAAAATGCATCCATAGATCCCCCATACTATTGTCCAGGTACAATAGAGATCCAATGGGAGTTTGAGAACGAACGCTTTAAAAAAGTTAAAAGTACATTTATAACCACCTACTAGATCTATTTCTGTATTTTTATTCCTTCTAACATTGCATGCTGGATGTAGACATTGAAATTTATGACAAATATAAGCTGCAGTTGATGGAATTTCAAATATTAAATGTGGTACTGGTAGAAACTGGCACTAACAGGGTAGATGGTGAGCATGTTGAACCATCGAGCCACAGAACTATCAACATGAGGGGACTGAGCACATGTGTGTCTGCCCTGAATGTAATTATGTCTGTTAATAACTAATGACAACTCAATCAAACTTACAGATCATCATCATCAGATGCCATGCCGGCTGGCGTAGGTGATCATGGCTTTCCACAGCTCTCTGTCCACAGTATTATATATCAAGATCGTTGTTGTTTCCCTGCCGTGCCATGTTGTCAAACTGTCTAATATTTTCTCATGCTGTTGCCCTCTGTCTCTGTTGCCTTCAATTTTGCCTGTTGTGACTATGTTCTCCAAACCTGCCTGTCTCATGAAGTGGCCAAAAAATGAAGATTGTCTTTTTCTTATATTATTGATTAAGGTCCGTTTTGCATTTGACTCTTTCAACACCTCTATATTAGTTTTTCTGGCAGTCCATGGTATTCTCAGCATTCTTCTATAAAACCACATCTCTATTGCCTCTAATTTCACACTTTCCAGTTTGTTTATTGTCCAAGACTCGCATCCATGTTAGTATAGGAGTTATATAGTACTGCAGAACTCTCTTTCTCACCTCTAATGACAAGGTCATAACATACAGATAAAAATGTAAATAGAAACAACATACCTCAACCATTTTGTTTATCTCATTTTGTCTAAGCCTCTCTCTGTACTGCAATTCAATTTTCTTAGTCCTCTTCAGAAACTCTGGGAGAGAGCCCTCTTGTAACATATCAATCTGTTTTTTTATGTTTGCTAACTTGTCCTCATACATTCTGTGAATAAGCAATTCTATTAGTTTAGTTTTATATATATATATATATATATATATATCGACCACATCTATAAAATAACAAGTACCAACAAAGAAGATAACATTAAAAGATAAATTGAACAAACTACTCTTTGCAGACGACCAAGTACTAATAGCAACATCAGAAGAACAATTGCAAGAACATATGAACAGACTCCACACAACATGTCAAAAATTGAACATGAAGACCCTGCCGAAGACGGATGTGTTGGGCTATTGGCGCAAATAAAACGGCAACACAATGCATTTCCATTCTCTGGACTACATTCAACTGGAAATCTTGTAGGACCATTGTCCTGTTACAAGAGAAATCCAGCGGGAGTTTGAGAATAAACGTTGAAGAAGAAGAACATGAAGATTAATATTGAGAGGACAGAAATAATGGCAATAGCAAAAAAAAGAAAGAAATATCACTATCTCCATTGACGATAAACACCATAAACAGGTAAATGAGTTCACCTACTTAGGAAGCATTATATCGAGTGAGGGGAGGGAAAACCAGTAAAGAAATACAAAATAGATACAACAAAACATACCAGATCCTAGGACAGATGACACATATTTTCAAGAAGAAAAATGTAAACATAGACACTAAAGTTGCATTATACAAGACTATTATTATTCCATCACTGTGCTATGGGTGCCAAACCTGGACAATGACAGCTCAAGACAAAAGAAAAATAGTGACAGCAGAAATGACATGTCTACAAAGAATACTCAGAATGTCATTAAGACGTAAAATTATAAACGATAACATCAGATAGATAACCAAAACAATACCAGTATTGGAACACTTCAAAAGACAACAGATCAAGTAGTTTTCACATGCTTCCAGACTACCAACAGATAGCTTGCCACAAATGGCCATGGCACATAGACATAACGGATATAAAGCCAGAGGCAGACCATGTAAAAGATTGATCACAGAAATCAAAGAAGCCACAGGAACAAGCTTACAAACAGCGCACAAGAAGGACATCTCCAGAGAACTCTTCCACCCCTGATGCTGCAAGGTAAACAAGGGCCACAGCGTATAGATAGATAGATTAGTTTAGTTTAGTTATGGTAGTTAAGAATAGAGCCCTCTTGTAACATATCAATCTGTTTTTTTATGTTTGCTAACTTGTCCTCAAACATTCTGTGAATAAGCAATTCTATTAGTTTAATTTAGTTAGTTCAGTTAGTTTAGTTTAGCCAAAATACTACTCAAGATAATACATGAAAGAATTAAAAACAAGATAGACACTGAAGTCAGGGAAGAACAGTTTGGTATTGGGAAAAACAAGGGAACCAGAGAAGCTATACTTAGTATCTGACTGTTGTTAGATAAATACATAGAAGTCAAAAAAAGTATATTTGTTTCAGACTATAACAGGGCCTTTGACAAAATCCAACATGAAAAATTTATTGAATGTCTTCAAGTAATAGGCAAAATGGTAAAGACTGACTGGTTATAAATATATATATTTGAAACAGACTACCACCGAAGACGGATGTGTCTGGCCATTAGCGCAAATAAAACAGTGAAACAACTCATTTACATTCTCTGGGCTACATTCTGCTGGAAATCTAGTAGGACCATGGTCATGCTATATGGGAGATCCAGCAGGAGTTTAAGAATGAATGCTGAAGAAGAAACAGACTGCATCAATGAGGTATGAAAACACCTGATGATGATGATGTTCCTCCTTTGCAAGCGAAGATGAGCATGGCAAGAAAAACAATAAATGTGATGAGCAAGCAAGTAAAAGAAAAAAAAAATTGTGATTATCTAATTTGGTTTGTGAGTTTGTAGATGCCCGATTTGTCCAATTGGTGCCAGAAGAATTCTATTGCAGTGCATGCAAAAGTGCAGAGGGTCCTGAGTGGGAGAGTTTTCGGATTTGACCTTCCGCTTCCGTCACTTGTAAATTGCCCGCAGTGTTTTCACTTTTTCAAATTTAGTGATGCCACCAGTAATCTGGATGTGCCAAGCTGAGCGATCAAGGGCTGTAGTCTCCCAGAAGCTAGGATCGATGCTGCAGTGTTGAAGAGAGTTCTTTAGCTGATCCTTGAAGTGCTTTTTCTGCCCTTCACTTGAACGTTTACCATCAGCTCAGCTTTCCATAGAATAATCTCTTTAGAAAGCACTTTTCTGGCCTACGATGTGGCCAGTCCAGCGGAGTTGGAACCCAGTCAGCAGGGCATGGATGCTTTGCATATCATGGACTCTTTGCATACATGACTTTTGAAGGATTTCCACGTCTGGTACTCGATCCTGTCAACGTACTCCCATGAGGTTTCTTAAGCGCCGAAGGTGGATAGAGTTATGCTGTCAAGCGTGTCTTGCAAATACAGTCCAGGATGACACAGCATAAAGCAGTGTTGGAAGAACCACTGCATGGAAGACGTCTGACTTAGTTGTCAAACTGAGACCACGTTTGATCCAGTCGTTGGCACTAAGGCTCTGAATGTCGCACTAGTGTGAGCAATGCGCAGGGCAACATCCTTGTAAACACTTGCGCATGCCAGATTCTAACGAAATTTATTGGTATAATTTTGTTCCACATAGCGCATAAAAAAGACATATAGGATTTCAAAATTAAATAAATACTTACTGCTCTTTTATTTCTGTCCGCTGTACAGTACAGGAATTAGCATGATTATTGCTGCTACCTTTATGTTTGTCCTCAGTCTCACTTGCGTCTGCAGTATCTAGGTTTTAAAATAGGACATTCTCAATTTGTACAGCTTAATTCTGTTGATACAGGATCATTATAAAACAACATTTGCCATATATGTATCACTGGGCGGACTACATGTAGGGTCTGAGTTGGACTTCCCGTCTACACTCCATAGAGGTTGATGTCCTTTCATCACCTCTCCCATCCAGGTGCAACTTAGGGTAAGCACAACTATCTTCATAGCAACACCTTCATGCTGGTAGCCCTCTTTCACAAAGTTTGCTATAGGGGTGACCGAGTACCTGGCGGTATACCCAGATCACTCCTTTTTCTTCTCTTATTACGCACCACTGTTCTAGTCAAATTTCGGTGACCTCACCAAGGATCCTGAAACAGTGATAAATTTATCCTACTTGAAGTGGATCCAGGCCTTACCTACCTAATTGTTATGTGTATATGTTCTTGCACCTCCCCCCCACTCATGGGTTATACGTTTGATTTGCCTCAGTGCCTTGCTTTTGTCTCCTGTAAAACAGCCCCCATGGATGACAAAGATATGTTTGATAGCAGACATTGCACCTTTACCATGTCCTCTAGGAGGCAGGGTATACCGAAGGTGCCAACACTGCTGATAGATCCACAAATCTGACATAAGAGTGATGAGCTGGGGGGGGGGGGGCATAGGTAAATTGTTCACCCCTGGCAGGACATGATGATCCTGGATCACTGCTACACCAGAACGCCTCTCTTCGGGGACCAGAAATGCATCCATAGAATCACCATACAAAACCATGTCTTTAAGACAGCGAATGTTATACGAGATTGGGTGTCGTCTCAGTTGCCAAGACTCGCTGTGTTCATCTTCACCTGGGGAGAGCAGTGTTAAGTATGCTACCGGGAAACACTATAACATAGACACATTACTCATCCTCCAACTAAACATCGCAGGATTTAGAAACGAACAATTACAACTGATCAAGCTACTCCAGGATCTGAAAATACAAGTCCCTTTGATACAAGAAACTTTACTACCGAAACACTCCCCCACTCATGTCACAGGATATACGGCGTATGTGTGTAAATGCCAGAGGTGTCAAATATAGAAACTGATGGCAAGACAGGCCTACAAGATGTAACAATATGGAAGGGTGGAAAACTGCTAAAAATAATAAATATCTATAACCCCCCTCCCCATGACTAACACCCCTAAGCTCAACAATTCCATAAAGCACATCATCAAAACATTTGAAAGGCAACAAACTATGAATTGCGAGGTCTTCGAGAGTGACTTCACATTCTCCGAGCTAAAGTCAGCACTAAAAATGTAAGAAAGGCAAAGCAGCGGGACAAACAATCCTTTTGACTTAAACAATTTGTTGCATGCCTGGAGCAATAAAGAAGTTCGGCATAACCAGTAGTCAAACTGTGGCGGGGAATGGGCCACAGTGAACACTATCTTGGTTGCAGTGGCCCGGAGCAGTGCATAGATTGAAACCTACCTTCAAGGTGGTGTGATAGCTATTCTCTGGGGTGGGTCAAAAATCCAGACTCCCCAGCAATATAAAGCCATTTTAATGGCATTGGGTCAAAGGGCATAAGCCCATGGACCGCTGGATCAGCAACCAACCAACTAACCATTAGATAGCTTAAATAACTTTGCATGGCAGGAAAACAATAACCATCCTGGTACATAATACTGGAGATTGAGAGCTGTGGAGAGTCCATGATCACCTACGCCAGTTGGCATGGCACATGATGATGATGACAAACAGTGACGTAGCTATAGTCTGTTTACTCTAAGAATGAAGTGGGTCAGTGCTTCTGATTGGTTGTTGGAAGCAGAAAGCATTGATTGATTATAAGTGCCCAATAATATTGGTTTTTAAATGGTTTTTAAAATGTTGTTTAAATATTGTTTTAAATATTATTGTTTTTACATGTTGTCAGCTGTTTAAAAATCACCTGTTGTTGTGGAGTAATGTGGGGTGTGTTTTGACACAATTCATTCTTAGAGTGAATAGAGTAGGTCTATTGGGGGACGATCTCTGCATAAAGGAGGGAGGGATTAAAATTGGATACAGACCGTCATCACAATTCATTGGCATTCACTGGTTCGAACTTGCTAGATAAAGTAGTCTTAGTTAACTTAGTACTTGCAGAGCTGGGGGCGCTAATTAAACTAAATTGTTAGTTTTGGAGCCATATAAATTAATTATTAGCAATGCCCACTGCTAACACTAAAGCTCGGTCAGTGTATTTTAGTTAGACCCTAGTAGACTGTAGTAGGCCTACAAACAATGTAGCACAATTATCATGTCCACATTTGGATGACATGTCGCAAGGCCCTACCAAATATTTTCGAAAGAAAACCCTAAAAACAGTATTAACTTTCGTCTTTGTAAAAACAATGTGTGTGTGTCACCAGTGAGTGACGGTAGTGTGTGTTACAGCGTTATACTAGTTATGTAATGTTACCTACTGAACTCCAGCTACTGAACTGTACCTTCATCAGAACCGTTGCCGTCTTCCTTTTCACCGTCAAATCCCGAACTATCAACTCCATCCTGTTCATGTTTATGGCGAGTAGAATGTATATTTGCTGACATAACAATGATCTCTACTCTGATAACAACCCAGAGGAAACAATAGATGATAATAGCTATCACTCAGTTACAGTACGGACAGAAAGATAAAATAGCAGAAAATCAACTTTTGGTGAGTATATTTAAAGTTTAAATGTGCTAATTTAGATTAAACGAAACAATACTAGTAAGCAGTTCTAAGTAATAGGCAGAAAGCTTCGTTATTATTATAAAAATTGAATATTGTCTGCAAGATTGGACCCAAGCCGTCCGTGCCGCATTTTGGGCCAATAGTGTGAACAATTTTGTTTTATAACTCGCCAATAGCAGAAACTTGCGTAACACTTGCTTCAGCTTTGTTCTTGATAAAGATCTTTTAATCGAAACGTCAGTTTTTGTGATATCATGTGTGCTTTGTGAATCGAAGGCAATATAACACCGTGTTTTAACATTTCGCCTATCGTACACAGTTTCATTACAATCTCACTTTATTAATAAACGTTTTCCGTGTGTTGTCGGGCGCGAAAGGTGAACAAACAATATCAACACTGTTTACTTTTCACGCATGTCGTACAAGGCTACTAGGGATGTTTTAGTGAGGTGTTGGCTGTCCCATATAGAGTAATAATTACCCAGAAGCCATGATGAAGTCGGATGTATCAAGCTGAAATGCGCAGATATCGCAGGTAAGATGTAACCCATGATACAGGACATTCCGTTTTCCGGATTACACCCTGCCAATTTGCAAGCGTTTGAGAATGAACACAGAAGAAGAAGATTAATAAGCCCCAAACAGAACAAATGTTATTGTTATCAGTATGCACATTAATATCATAAATATTGTGTATGAGTGCGCGTGTGTAAGAGTGTGTGTGGGCGCGCGTGTGTGGGTGTATAATAGTTGTCATTTCGTTTTCCTAGAAAAGCGCTATTCTTGATTCTTGATTAGAAACTGACTTCACAGCACGTGGGTCTTCTCATAAGTGCTCCGCCCTCTGTTCCAGCAGCCATCCCAGTGTATGTAGACTCATATTCCCAGTCAGGTGTTGATTGCGTGATCTTCGTGACTTTCCAAACAATTTACGTTTCCTACCCTCACCTCTAGATGCAACCTCGGCGACACATCTGGCCTTGAAACGACAGCTTAAGATACCACCCCTACGCTTAACGGCAAGTGTGAATGCGATCAACAATCATTCACCTGGGGATAGACAATAAACCTCTAGATACTCCCATTTCTGACATTCTCTGTATGTGTACGTTCTCAGCCTCATTGGCATCATCTTCATCTTGAAATGAATTTATTACTCCCTTCATTAAATCTGCTTTATCTCTTCTCAGCAATGTGCCGTCAATCTCGGCATTGCCTGCCAATAAGTCGGCTCTCTCGTTTTTCCTCTGACCCCAGCATGACCAGGACAGTATATTCAAGTAATGTTCTGAATAATTGAGTTGTTCAATAAGCCTCACCATTCTTTTCTCAGCATGAACTTTTCTATCTTGCGCGGCATGCTTTGAGAGTCTGTGAGTATTACCGAGTGTGTTGATGTTTAAGTTATCAACCAATTAAGTGCTGCTATAACTCCTTCTATCTCCATTCTCATGATCGATGTGACAGTTGAATATGCTGAAGATTTCTCAACCAACTTCACGCCGTTGAAGCGCCGTTAAGGAGCGCTATCCTTGCTTTGATACAGCATCTAAAGTGTTTGCAGATATCGTATTTTAACACATTACTAATACTTTAATATTAGAATAAGAGAACAGCAAAGGGAAAACATGACAAATAGACCTGATGAAGAACTTAACAATTAAATAAACGGACTATTATTTGCCGATGATCAAAGTCTAATATGCAAAAATGAGGAAATTTGCAAAATCTCATCATTGCATTGATAGTAGCATGTAAGAAGCACAACATGAAACTTGACGTAAACAAAACAGAAGTTATGAAAATTAGCAAGTCACAAGACCAATGGATATAACATTAGAAAACACCAAAGTGAAACAAGCAAAATAATGTAAATATCTAGGCATTTTTTTTTCAGAAAATAGAAGACTAGACAGAGAAATAGAAACAAGGTGTCAGAAAGCAAACACCATGACCTACCAGCTTTCACCATTACTTCTTCACCCCAAGATCAAGATATAATTATTTTTTTTAAACAGATAATATCTACATTTTTTATACCAACACTCTGCTACCAATATCAAACATGGTCCTCGCCCGTGTGTTGCCGGGGCCCGAAAGGGGAGCAAAGAATAGCAACACTGTTTACCTTCCACGCATGTCGTAAAAGGCGACTAAGGTGGTTATGGGATGGAGTTGGCTGTCCCAACCCATATAGGATCAGTGATCCAAAGCCATGCTGAAGTCGGATATGCCAGGCCGAAATACGCAGATATCGCAGCAATGCTGTTAAACCATGGCAAAACGCATTGCGTTCTCCGGACTACATCCTGCTAATCTGCAGAAGTTTGAGAACATACAAAGAAGAAGAAGAAGAAGAAACATGGTCTTTAACAGCCTCGAAGCAGAGGAAAATCGTTACATGTGAAATGAGGTGTCTGAGAAAAGCTGCAATGGTTACTAGACTAGATAAAATAAGAAATGAAGAAATTAGGAAAAGAGTTGATATACTTTCATGTATTGAACATATACACTAGCCGCTATATATCTAACCACTAACCGAACATATACATAAGCACTAGCGGCAGAAGAATTCAGACAAGAAACTGCAAGACAGAAGCGGACACGTAGAAAAGAAAAAACATCTCAACCTCACACAGATACATTCTATTGTTGTCAATTCTGTAAAAGAACATTTTGTGCGCGCATTGGACTTGCTAGTCATTTAAAAACGCACTATTAACTTTATTATTTTATTATTTATTGTTATTATTATTATGGTTGAGTTTTTGGTCATCGTCGATCACGACGGACGAACATCATTGAACATATTGAGAGACAATAATAAAATCTCATTTACACAAACATATAGTACGATTTCCTACTTTTGTTAACAGTTTCAAATTTAGTCACTTGGCTGTTGTGCTTTAACCTTTAGCAAGCCAGATTAAAAAAATACGAAACGTCTCCCTGCCACCGGATTCTTTTTTGAAAATTTGCATTATTGATGGTGACTGTTTTGAAAATGTGATAATTTTTTGGTTGTTAGAGATATTTAAATAATATTTGCACATATAAATAAAGAATTGAATTATGCGTATATTGGTGTAATTTATGTACGTGTGTGTGTGATACCAGACGTATGAGAAAGTGGTAAAGACGTTTTTCACAAAAAACATATATTTTATAACAAATAAAGAGGAAAAAAATAAGAAAAAAAAACAACTTACCTTACATATCGAATTCCTTGGCAACACTGTAAACTAAATCACACAAATCTGTTGTATTTATGTTCTTTCACTGCGAAATTATCAAAATATAGCCGGGGGAACTGTATAAAACATGTAGATTTGCAGTAAAATCGTCGAGGGTATTGTCTAACTATGTGGCGGGCGCCCTTTACAGAAAGTTGTCCTCGCTAAGTAACTTATAAGTCTCTCGGTTCTTTGCAACCTGCTCAGCCTCTTCTAGTGTCATGTTCAGAAGGTCTTCGATATTCTGTGTCTATCCTAGTCTTTGTCTGCCTCTTGTTCTCTTTTCCGGAACTTTATTATTAATTTTTCTAGACCATTGTGTCTTTATATATGACCGAATTATGTTAATGTGTGTTCTTTGAAAGTTTTGAGGAGTCAATCATCTTCTATGTTCACGTCTTTGCGAACGTCAGTGTTGGTTTGTCTTTCTGTCAATATTTTAGAACCTTTCTTTGGGGCCTAAAATGTCATTTCTTCTTCTTCTTCTTGAGCCTTCATTCTCAAACTACTGCTGGATCTCTCTTTTAGCAGGATCATTGTCCTACTAGATTTCCAGCAGTATGTAATCCAGAGAATGGAAATGCGTTGTGTCACCGTTTTATTTGCGCTAATGATCCGATACATCCGTCGTCGGCGGAATATTTCATTTCAAATGCCGATATTTTCTTTTCCATTGTGTATGTTCCGATTAAGAACATACAGATAGTGAAGAAAAAAAATTTAATGGGGGGGGGGGGGGTAAGAAAGTGGGGGTCCTAAGCTATAGCTTATTTAGCTATAAATTGTGGAATATTATTTATTATGGAATAAATTGTTGTTAGTCGAAATGAGTAATGAGAATCGCATCATCATATTACAATTTTACTGTTTTACAATAGAGAAATTATGGTTTTAAATGTTAAATATGTAATTGTAATGTACTAAGATGACTTTTGACAATTTGTTAGACACAAATTCATGAGATAATGTTGCACAAGACAGATCCAACTGGCGTCGCAGAATCAAGTGATATGTCTTACAGTTGTTGCAGAGAACCTCAGACACGATGCTGCTAAACAAAAATGTACGAGAAGAAGAAAGGCACGAACTGCTCAAAGTACCACAGACTCTTCGCACGCATGTTCAGAATGTGAGGGAAAAAATGTATCCTCCATAGGATAGGACTCATTAGCTACAGTCGGACACATCGCAGTCATCATCATTACAGTTGAACTGAAATGGTCTCGTCGACTCCGTTACGGCGACGGACAAACAACATTCTTGAGCCTCTAAATTTGACTGTAATAAAAAAAATATAAGAAAATGTTTTCCAAACTCTCGTACTATTTACAAAAATGTGGCACCTGATCACTTGAGGGAAAAAAATAGCACCACTCCTGTGCGAAAAGCACCAAAATGGCAACTGTGTAGGACCATAAGTATAAGAATAATGCAATCGTGTTCCGCATTTTTTATTTTACAATGGTTGACCTGGAACCGAAGGATATTTGGCTTGTAAGTCAATTACAACGATTGTTTTAGACAGTTTTTACTAATTCATGAAATCATGTTATTAAGTGGATCTTCTTCTCGTTCGGAGTTTGACATGTTTTCTTGATAAATGCTGCTGTATTTGAAAGCTCCTCAGTGCTCCCATCATACAACTTTCTGTTCATATCCATCTCTGTGGGCCAGTGTTCTTCCCACATTTAAAACTACTTTTCATTCATCGTAGCTTCTAGTTCACGCTCTTGTAGAATTGCAATAATTAGGCACTTGGACACAATTTTCAAAATAGTGCTACATTACAATTCAACGACACCTCAACCGTCTGTTACTGTACGTCAACCCTGAAAAAAGTTATGAATTTTTTTCTTATGAAATTGATATCAAAATAATTTACATGAAATATATAAATATACTAACTATATGAAATATAAATGAAACTTGTGACCACAAAATGTAGCCAACACAAGACACTTAGACTTAGGCCTATTTTATATTGATCACATTTCTATAATTTTCAGATGGACACAGAACTAAATGAATGGCAGCTAATTAGCATAATTATAATTAAAATAAATTATATATTTATTAAACATAATAAAATACCACAAAAACTATATATTTTTGTATTCGCAAAGACAAGACGCATCTGTTAATCTAATCATTGCTGTGATTAGGCCTATAGCATAACTGAAAGTCTACAATATCAGCATTGCTATTAGGTTAAATATTGTGTAATTAGTTTTGTGCTGTTGTCTAAATTGATGAATTTCTCCCAGGTTATATATTGTAAGAGCCATATGGTCATGGAAAGTACACATATGGATGGCTATCTGTCAGATTAACAGGATGTAGTCTGGAGAACGGAATGCATTGTGTCATGTTTTGCAGCTTAGTTACGATATCTTCACCTTCTGTCCTGACACATCAGACTTCAACATGGCTTCTGACCCATGGCCACTTTGATCCTCTATTGGATTACACAGCCAACTCCGCTCCTGCCTGCTTAGTTGCTTCTTACTACGTGCAGGGCAGTTAACAACGATGCTATTCTTTTCTCCTCTTTTTAGCCCTGGCAACACATGGGAGAACTTGATTTATGATAACATCACACGATTTCACAACATAATAATCACACTTGGCAGAGATTGGGGCAACAGCAGAAAGAAAACTTTGAAATTGCTCAATTGCTGATCACTCCAATGATGAGGATGCATGGCATTGTGTTAATTGATGGACCTGTGCGTTGGGATTGAAAGTCCTGCTGGATTTTGTGACTAATGTGAGGGTAGAGTCATTGCTGAACGCAGTTGAAGTTAATGGACAACCAATCCAATATGAGGATAGAAATTGAGGTGGCTACGGCTCAAATGGCTCTCTGGATTTACTAAAACTGTTATGCCAGATTCTCAGTGCATGCTTTGGAAGATACAAAATTACCAATATCTGTCTGTGTTTTGCAGTGACTGAAAGGGATGCAAAGAATGGTGACACTATTACCTGCCATGCATGTCATAAGAGACAATTAAGAAGGTTTTGGGGTGGAGTTGGCTGTCCCATCCTGCAGAAGTCAAAGTGACCCATAAGCCATGTGTCAGGCCAAAAGGCCCAGAAATCACAGCCGAGCTGTAAGCCATTATGCAACACATTCCGATAACATCCTGCTAATCTGCAGGAGTTTGAGAATGAACGCAAAAGAACCCAACGCTGATAAGTTATTAACATCTATTACTATTTGTAGCATCATGGCATCACATGGATCTACTGCCCTGGGCATGCAGGTATTCACGGTGACGAGAGCAGACTGGCTTACATTCAGTACATCAAAGACAGGAAGTTAACAATGGATAACAGGGATATGCCGAAACCGCTGCATGAACTCCTGTTAAATGAGAACACAGTGATATCGAGGCAGAGATTAAGAGAATTTGGAATTAAACATGGAACTAAGAAAACTGGAAGCCTGCAGGGTAGAGTCAGGAGCATTTTTAACTAGTAAGCCATGGACATCATTAGCATTCATACCCTGTGACATTTTCCCCCATGGCGTAGTGGTTAAGCCATTCGCTTTGTGCTCAAGAGGTTGTAGTTCGAATCCCACTCACATCATCTTGTTTATAAAGTATATTTTTCGGAGATCCCCATGGGTTAATGCTTGAAGCTGCAGAGTTATTTGCTATGAGTGGTACTCTCCAAATGACCCCTACCACCAAATGTCATGCAAGGAACAAACCATCATTTTCAGACTACGAACTGGTCACAACAGACAGAGAAGTCACATGTTCCGAAAGCTTAAGATTGGTGAGACAGACCTGTGCAACTGTGGACTGAGCCCAGAGACTGCAGAACACATTCTTCATGCCTGTCAACACTACCAAGAAGAGAGGGAGAAAATATGGCCTACTGAGACGGCACTGCTTCCAGACTTGAGGGGTTCCATGGATGACCTGAAGTGAATCACACAATTCATTGAAGCTATTGGTGCTGTAATCTGATATCTGACTGAAGAACGATGAAGAAGAAGAAGTGGTACTCTCGGCAGGCTGCGTGCCGCTTCGTTGAGAGGGACAGGGTACTATGGGTTAACCCGAGTACAAGGAAATCAATCCTCTACACCCTTTCAACCTTTCAAATTTCTGAAGGAAGCTGAGCACCTATGAGACCGTTTAGAGTCTAATGATGTCAGTTGATAATTCTTCTGCATTCATTCTCAACATCTGCAGATTAGCAGGATGTAACTGTGAGAACTACTGGGTTCAAATTCTGCAACATGCAATTGTGCATCCGGGCCATTCAGAAAACAATGGCAAACTACTGAACATATTTATATTGCCTAGAAAATTACTACAGCCAAAAAATTATGATTGCTGGCTATGTCCTGAATAGGATGTGCTACTAATTTTATGGTTTATTTTAAAGAACCAGAGAACCGAAATGTGTTGTTTCAAGGTTTACAGCTTAGTTGTGATATCTACGGCTTTTGGTCAGACACATCCAACTTCAACATAACTTGTGGGTCACTGTGACCGTATATGCGATGAGACAGCCAATTCCACCCCATAAACTTCTCAGTTGCCTCTTATGACATGCATGGAAAGTAAACAGTGTTGCTAGTCTTTACTCCCCTTTCAGACCCCGCAAAACTCATGCGAGTTCATAACTCATGCCGCAGTAAATTTTTGGACCTTGTTAAACATAGTGGAATCCCTCTTTAGCTCATTCTTTTATAACAAATTTCCCTATGTAATACTTCAAAATCTCCGATTATATTTACCAGTATTGTATACAGTGTATACTCTATATAGCAAATTTCCATTATTACATATTTTGTCGGTCCGGACGAAGTTGTTATAAGAAGATTCTACTGTATTCAGTCAAACAAAATAATGGTCCTGTTTTTTATGAAATCGATTGTCAATAATATACCCATTTCTCTGTTACTTCTATTTAGTGTGGGTTTTTTTTTCAGATGCGGCCATGTGAGACCTACAAAGAAGAATACACAGATTGTAAAGGCATGTACATTTTTCTCCGTTTTATTCAGTGTCCACAATATATTTGTCAATACTGATATGTTGTGCAGTTGATATGTATCTCTCCACCTTTCATCTTTCTACACCACAGGGTTCTTCAACAAACCTTTTTCATCTTTTCCTGTCTTTAGCTCATGCCCTCCAACTCTTTTACACATTTGCTTCTTGTATCTGTTGTCGTTTTCTAACTTCTTACAGCCCCACTGCTCTCATGTTTTGGAGGTTGTGCGTTTGGGTTTTTCATCTTGTTGTAGTGATGGCAACTTGCATACATTGACCTTACAACAAAAAAGACAGTTAGCATCAACAGCAAAGTGTTTTTCTTTCATCATAATACTATTAAAATTTGACTATCTTTCCCTCGCCCTCCAAGCTACTGAAATTGAAACTGGAATTCTGCTGAAGACGGGTGTGTTGGGCCATTGGTGCAATTAAAACGATGACACATTTCCATTTTCTGGTCTACATCCTGCTGGAAATCTAGTAGGACTGTTGTCTTGTTACAAAAGAAATCCAGTGGGAGTTTGAAAATGAACAGTGAAGAAGAAGAAACTTGAATGAGTACATGGAAGGTGCAATGCAATATGATACTCTGGCATCTGAGACATTCAAAACCAATAGTGGGATAACACAAACCTGACGTGCCACAGCTCTTAAATGTTTGCTATTTTTTTGCTACTACTCTACAACAAACTTTCAGAAAATCTACAGAAGTGTCTTCATGTGCTTTCCATCTGACAGGAAAACTATTTAATCTAGTCCATTTGTCAGGGGTCTAATCTAGTCAGGGATATGTTATTTCTTCTTCTTCAGTGTTCATTCTCAAGCTCCTGCTGGATCTCCCTTGTAGCAGGACTATGGTCCTAGATTTACAGCAGGATGTAGTCCAGAGAATGGAAATGCATTGTGTCGCCATTTAATTTGCGCCATTGGCTCAACACATCCGTCTTCGGCGGGGGATATGTTGTTTGAATGTGATGATATCCTAATCATACATGATACACAAAGAAGGTGAACTATAGACCCTCATTAATTGGTTGTTGACAGTCTGTGAGATGTTTGTACTTACCCTTAGACTATAAAAGACCAAGTGTACAAAGGATCAGACATGTCTCACACATTGTGATAATATCAGTTATCATAAGCGCCTGTGTGTTGCTGGGGCTCAAAAGCAGAGTAATGAATAACAACACTGTTTACTGTCCATGCATGTCATAAGAGACGATTAAGGAGGTTTGAGGTGGGATTGGTTGGTCCCATCCCATATAGTGGCAAAGTTACCCAAAAACATGATTAAGTCGGATGTGTAAGGCTGAAAGCAGCATATATCATAGTAAAGCTGTAAACCAAGGTACAATGCTTTGTGTTCTCCTGACTACTTCTAGTTTGCAGGAGTTTAAGAACAAACGCAGAAGTTGTCATAAGGACCAAAAAAGCAGATTTTGTATTGTCTATTTTTTGGTAACAACACAAGTTTATTTTTATTTTGTTTACAGCTTTCCTTAGTCGTTTCTATCAAAACTACATTTATGGTCAAAAAAGTGACTGCACAAATTGGTTGACGGACTATAACAACTGCATGAAGTATCGGAACAGGAAAGACCCACAAGCAGCTGTAAGAATAGTGTTAAGTTTATGTATTGTCATGTTTCCTAGCTGTTCTCCCTCATTGTTTAACCTTTACGACTCTGCGGTCGCAATAATGCGCCTATGAGAACAGCTCCATTGTGCCTGCAGGCGCAATCCCGCTACATAGGATATCGCCCGATTCCCGAGTACGGAACTTCACAAAGTAATGATCCCGTGACGTATAAAACACGCCAAACGACGCTAGGAATACGTCGCAGTTTAAAGGTCAAGTTACTTTACTCATTACGACTGCAAGAAGAGAGAAAACCAGCTGGTTTTGTCAGCGAATTTCTGGAACGACGTTGGCCATTTTTTAGCCATATTTTACTATCAAATTGAGTACCGCGTGGCATGGCTAAGTGATCGTGAATACATGTTTTAATTGTTGTTTTTTATGTTTAATATGTTGTTATTTGATAAGAATGTTTTTGTAGTCGTTCAAAAACACAAAAATAATATGTATCAGGGGTGCCACGTGTGTGCTTAGACAATAATTACGCTGCGTGTCGGACTAGACCTAGTGTTTACCGGGTGGACGTTATATGCAATTTCTTCACGTTTTATTAGTTTTTTAGTTCATATTATATTAGTTTTGATATAAAACAATATATATATACAATAAGTATAGGTATTTATGAGGATTTTATCAATGATTCCACACATTGCTCAAGTATTAAGGTCGTCAAGAAGTTACATGTGCGATTTGAAAATTGCGTTTTGTGATTTTCCCCCCGAATTTTCAACTTCACAACTTGTTCACAACTGTCATATCATACATACAACAACAACAAAAACATGACTATATTCACTATTCACTCCTTTATTTAGATATGCAAAAATTATTTTGATATCTTTTAAAATAAAAAAGTTATCACGTTTTCAAAACACCCACCATCAATAACGAAAATTTTCCAAAAAAGAATTCAGGCCCAAGGGGATGTTTCGTAATTTTTAATTCTGAGCCCTAAAGGTTAACCTATAAAGTCTGTTTCTTCATTGTGTACAGTGTACAACCCTTTCAGTTCTACAAGTTAGTTTTCAGAGTCAATATGATATCTGTGGCTATGTTGATAGTGATGCAAGGCAGCGGAGAAAAAGTCAAGCATACATGACCATGTTTACCTTTGAGCTCGGTGACCAGCGTGTAAGTATAAAAACCAGTTCTCTCATACAGCTGGCCTACTACAATAGTGATATGGTTACAGATATCCACTATTCAGTCATCATCATCATCAGGTGCCATGCCGGCTGGCGTAGGCGATCATGGCTCTCCACAGCTCTCTATCTCTAGCATTATGTATCAAGATCTTTGTTGTTTCCCTACTGTGCCAGGTTGTCAAACTGTCTAATATTACCTCACGTTGTCGCTCTCTGTCTCTGATGCCTTCAATCTTGCCTGTTGTGACTATGTTTTCTGTCTCATGAAGTGGCCAAAAAATGAAGATTGTCTTTTTCTTATATTATTCCTTATGGTCCGTTTCACATTTCATTATTCAGTAGAAGTGGTAAAAACATTGAAAATATTAGTTGCTAACACAAAACTTGGATTTGTTGGGTCATTGACACATTTCTATTCACTGAAGTACATCCTACTGAAAATCTAGTAGGACGATTTCACTGTTATAAGAAAGACCCGATCAGGGTTTCAGAAACAACGAAAAAAATGTGATGTCTGCCGAGAACATACCCTCAAATAAAAAGAGCTTAGTACAGTCAAATCCCACTATAACAACTTGATCTGAACTGACAAAATATATATGTAATAACAGAAATGTGCTATATACAGTACAAACACTAAAACAGAAAAATAATTCTGGATTTTCTGTTCTTCCTATCTTCATTACTTTGGTCTTTTCTATGTTTATCT
This sequence comes from Meghimatium bilineatum, assembly GCA_034231615.1. Classification (NCBI taxonomy): domain Eukaryota; kingdom Metazoa; phylum Mollusca; class Gastropoda; order Stylommatophora; family Philomycidae; genus Meghimatium; species Meghimatium bilineatum. The sequence goes on along the minus strand of CM067309.1, from coordinate 9,428,300 downwards.
TCATGTTAAAGGTATGGCATGTTTGATGTAATCTATTTGTCTTTGTAGTTCTTCTGATGGTGATGTCACTAATGCTTGGTCATCTGCAAATAGGAGTTCATTTAAGTCATCCTTTCAATTTGTTTTCTTCCATTGTCTTTGCTACTTTGCAGATGTGGTCTATGTATGTTATAAACAATAGGGGGGATAGTACACATCCCTGTCTCACACCATAGTGAATTTGAAATTTATCGGATGTACCTGTGCTTGTTCTTACTGAGCATTGACTATTGGTGTATATGCTCTGACACAGGCTTATCAGATGTTGGGGAACTCCATATGTCTGTAGCTGTGCTCTATCCACTCTGTCAAAAGTTTTCTCTTGGTCTACGAAAGCAAAATATAAGTCTTGGTTATGTTTCATCGCTGAAAGTTGTTTGATGGCGAAGATTGCATCTCTACAGTTTTTATTTTCCGAAAACCCATTTGTGTTGTTGAGCCATGGTTCTATATATGGGCGCATCCTTCTCTCCAGTATCTTGCTGAAGATTTTTCCTACATGGCTTAAGAGTGAAATGCCTCTGTACTTAGTGCAGTCCCTCTTACTGCCTTTACTGGCGTTTTGATAGTTTTAAAGCAACCAGTATTTTTATATATTCAGGTCTTTGGGAGAGTCTGTATTGATTTGTCTTCCTGTCTATGATATTCTTAGGACCTTTCTATAACATGTCATTTCAAATGCCAATATTTTCTTTTCCATTGAATTGTCATTACTCATGTCTCACAACTATTTGTAGCCATTTGAGAAATATAGCTTCTTAACCTTTAGCACTCTGCATTAAAATTACTGTATTTTCCTCTGACGCTGCATTATTTTTTTACACTACACATTATTTATTGGGGGGGGGGTATTTGAAAAATGCAATGACTGTTATTTTTGGAACTTTTTGTAAAATTGTTTTATTGTGGAAATAAAGAAATGGTTAGTGAGTGTAATGATATAAGTTTTGTTAGTGTATGTTTCTTCTTATGCATTTATTCTCAAACTCTTGCAGTATAGTCCGGAGAATGGAATGTGTTGTGTCATGGTTTACAGCATTTTTGCGATATCTGTGCCTTTAGGCCTGACACATCCGACTTCAGCATAACTTTGCATCACTGCCCCTATGTAAGATGAGACAACCAACTCTACTCATAACCTCCTTATTCACCTCTTATGACATGCATGCAAGGTAAACAGTGTCACTATTCTTTGCTCTCCTCTCTGACCCCCGGCAACACACGAGCGATGTGCATGTTTGAAAATGGTGACGATAAAAAAAAATGTTTAAAATTAATGTTGACATAACAGACTCATGTATTCTTGTTCACTATACTCATTTCTGGTTATAGGCCTAGTGCAGTTAAATCTCTAGGCTTATTATATTTCTGATGTCATTTCATAACTAAACTCGCCCGGGTGTTGCCGAGGCCCGAAAGGGGGGGCAAAGAATAGCAACACTGTTTACCTTCCACGCATGTCGTAAAAGGCGACTAAGGAGGTTATGGGATGGAGTTGGCTGTCCCATCCCATATAGGGTCAGTGACCCAAAGCCATGCTGAAGTCGGATGTGTCAGGCCGAAAGGCACAGATATCACAGCAATGCTGTAAACCATGACACAACGCATTCCGTTCTCCGGACTACATCCTGCTGATCTGCAGGAGTTTGAGAACGAACGCAGAAGAAGAACTACTGTACTAACAACTACCGTAAACCCACAATATTTTTTGCCGTCAGACACATTTGACAAAGAACTGCTGTAGATGGACGGCACATTGCTGAGAAGAGATAAAGCAGACTTAATGAAGGCAGTAATAAATTTATTTCAAGATGAAGATGATGTCAATGAGGCTGAGAACATACACATACAGAGAATGTTAGAAATGGGAGTATCTAGAGGTGAGGGAAGAAAAAAGTAAATTTTTTGGAAAGTCTTGAAGATCACACAATCAATATCTGACCAGTACTCTGAGTCTACATACACTGGGATGGCTGCTGAAAAAGAGGGCAGAGCATTTACGGGAATGCCCCGTGTGCTGTGAAGCCAGTTTCTAATCAAGAAGAATCAAGAATGAACTGCTGTGCCAAACTTCCGTACCAATAAAATCTAGAGCTGATAAACATCTGCAACCGTAAAATAAAGAAATAAATTTTGATACAGCTGGTATCATCTGCATGCCTAAATTCTAGAACTCATGGCCACTGATATTAAGAGGTTGAAACTGTTCATTGTGTGGGTCTTCTGTTGCTATGATACCAAGTATATAATACATTATGTCACAACAGTTAGACCGCTTCTTTCTTTCTAAGTAGAATTCTTATCAAGGTATTGTACACAAGCAAAAAGTTGCAGGCTTCTGGGTATGAAATGTAGCTTTTGTGGTCAATCTTCATTGTATTAGAAAACCAATAATTTCAGTAAAATTGTGACAGGTGAAACTTGGAAAAGGGTTATGAACTTTTGATATACCAACTAGTAACAAATAAAAAACATTTTGATCAAAAGGCCATTATCAAGGGCACAGCATTAACACATGGCGAGTTACATAGAGGGTCATACTGAAGTCAGATGTTTGAGGTGAAATGTGCATATATTGCAGTTTAACTGTAAACCACGACACACCGCATTGTGTTCTGTGACCTACATCCTCCTAATCTGCAGGAGTTTGAGAATTAATGCAGAAGAAGAAAAAAGGAAGTGATCGATCTGATTGTGAATGCAACCATTTGAAGTGAGATTTACAATAAATAGAAAGTATTGCATAAAGTAAAACTTGTGTCTGCAGAATTTCCAATAAAAAATGTATGCCCACAGATGAAAGAAGTTATCTATATCAGTGAAAGGGATTTGTGTGCCGTGTCGACTTTTGTTATTGGTTTCAGCAAGTGTTACAGCTTATTTTGCAAAATTTTGAAAATTCAAGATAAATAATCTCAGAATATGTTTGTTTGAAAACCCCAGGAATTGTGAGAGATTAGCTCTTACTTCCTTTGTACAGTGGGGTGATTTTTCTAAGCCTTCTTTCATACCCAGGAGACATCGGCTTAGTCCAATGCCTATTGAAGGAACCAATCCTTCTACTCAGAGGGGATCTATAATTGTATAGATGACATGCTACAAAGCTTCCATAAGAGAGCAACAATATAAGGGCATGTCATTTGCTACGGTTTTCTGTTGCATGGGTAGTTTGTCTAGTGGGCCATTGGTGAGGCCCGTAGACGCAACCTCATGCGTATCTCAAAATATTAAATCTTCTGGAAAAACCAATTGCTTTCCCTCATATATATCATTGTGTGGCCTCAATGTTTTTTTCTTCAATTAACTTTCAGGAAGAAGTTATACAATCTGAAAGAGAAAGAAGGAAATTGCGATTACGAAATGCTAATTCAAATGATGTATGGGAGTATCGAACAAGTCCACCAGCTGAATGGTTTACACCTTTAAATTCAGAGGAAAACAGCAACAGATAGTGTTTTAATGTGTTGTAACACAACACACAACTGTGTGAAATAATGCTGTGTGTTAGTAATGAGAATGTATGTGTGTTATTTATAAAGGTAAAACATGAAGTATAATAGTTTTAGATTGTTGGTACATAATAATGCTAGATCACCTGTGTTGCCGCAGCCCGAAAGGGGAGCAACGAATAGCAACACTGTTTACCTTCCACTCATGTCTTAAAAGGTGACTAAAAAGGTTATGGGATGGAGTTGTCTATCCCATTCCATATAGGGTCAGTGACCCAAAGCCATGCTGAAACCAAGAAGAAGAAATAATGCTAGATCTTCATGGCATTGCTTAGTCAAAGTCCATTACCTTTTTTTCCAAGTTGAGGTGCCTGTTCCAGAGCTTTTGTACACTCTTATCTGATTTGTCACCCTTTTGAGAAAATGGTTTCCTCCACTCCTTCCAGGTTGTAAGAGACAAGGGCATACCATGACAGCAAATGTTGTTGTTATATGACCACATTTCTGTAGTTGTGTGTGTGCTCTGATTTTTCCAGTATCTGAGCTGTGGTTAAAACACAGTTTACCAAGTTTATTTGCTCCAGTATCTGAATTGTGGCTGACACACAATTTTATCAAGGTCTTTTTCCCTGGTGCAGCTGAGGACTGTAACTGCTTATGTTTTGAATGTTTCATATAATCATAATACATTCTTATGATATGGTGTTGTTTAGTCCTCAATCAAGTTTTATTATGCCTTGAAATCAAATAAATATAATCCTGTGCGATGCCATAATGTACTAGGTATTTCATTTAATTTTAAGAAAATGGTTGAGTGACTGTTGTAAGCTCTTCTGTATTTTAACTTATTACTTGAAGGCTTAATATTTAAAAAAAATCTTTTTTATGCGTATACGATAAGGTTTAAGTTAAGGTTCTTTCACTTGTCAAGTTAACTGAGAATTAATTATTGGTCCATGTGTTACTGAGAACTTAGTACTGGTTCACTGAGAACCCGTCTCAGTGCTATTGGTCCACTGCTGCAGACCATATGCACAAAACTGTATTTGAATATTCTTCTTTGGTGTTAAATCTCAAACTCTACAGATTTCTGCCAAAGAAGGATGTGTCGGGCCATTGGCGCAAAATAAACGGCCAGACAATACATTTCCATTCTCTGGATTACATCCTGCTGGAAATCTAGTTGGATAATAATCCTGTTAAAAGAGAAATCCAGTGGAAGTTTGAGAATGAACGCTGAAGAAGAAGAAACTCTACAGATTAACAGGATGCATTCCGGAGAACAAAATATGTCATATTATGGTTTACAGCTTAGCTGCAATATCTGCACCTTTCAGCTTGACACACGCAGGTTAAAACATGGCATATATGTCACTTTGACTCTATATAGAATGGGGCAGCCAACTATATCCCCCAAACCTCCTTAGTCACCTCTAATGGCATGCCTGACTGGTAACAGTCTCTCTAATCTTTTCTCCCTTTCAGGCCCGTCAACATGCTGGTGGTATGAGAATATAAATAGACTTTCCACTACAGCATCTTATATTCAAACAACGGTACAGTATACTTGTGCAGACATTTGACAAAAATACAACTTATATTCAAACAACGGTACAGTGTACAGACTAAAAAATAACATGTGAAACACAATCTTCAGCTTACCTCTTCCATTCATTTCTGTTATTAGCTAGCTTCTCAAATTCTTTTCATGATTTACCAATCTCTTCTTCGTCTGTTTCAGATTTTTTCTTCCAGACATTTTATGTCTTTCTTTTTCTGTTTCCAGATAAATACCTATTTGCAATGGTTTAGTCTATGATGAGCCGATATCATTGCACACCCATAGTAGATGAGCAGTCTCCTCTCGTAGATGACGAAGGGTATGCATGCTGCTAGTTCTTATGCCCCACTGATTGTATGTTTGAGAACCCCAGGATTTATGAACGATTAACTATTCCTATGTGCAATGGGGAGGGGAGAATTCTGAGCTTTCTTTCATACCCAGGAGACTACACCTTTCAGCTTGGTGCAATGCCCATTGGAGGAGCCTTCTACTCAGAGGGGAGAGGGCCCACTGGTTAAAAATTCTTCTTATTCCTCCCTATGGCATCCAGGTCTACCACTATCATATTTAATACTGAATTTTTCAAATGTTATCCTCATAGTCATAGAGGTGTCCACATCAAGCAGATGCTCATGAAACAGTTTCAGCGTATCGCTCTTATCCATTATCAACTCCCAGCCATCTCATTACTACAGAAGCCAGCATGTCCTGGATGGTAGATCCATGTGACACCTTGGAGTTTGGACTCAGCTATAGATGTCATCCACCACTCATAGTGGCACATGCCATTTTGAATCATTTGAAGTATGGACTGGGAGTCTGACAAGATAACTGCCTTAGTAAATAGTCCCAGAGAGACATGAAGACTGCAGTAACAGCCTAGACCTCCATATACTGGTTGAACACTTTCCACCCTCAGATGCACAGTCCTACTCATGCCAGACTGTCCTATCCTATATTCTGCCGAAGATGGATGTGTCAGGCCATTGGCGCAAATAAAACGGCGACACAACGCATTTCCATTCTCTGAACTACATCCTGATGGAAATCTAGTAGGACCATGGTCCTGCTACAAGGGAGATCCAGCAGGAGTTTGAGAATTAACGCTGAAGAAGAAGAATATTCTAGATGCATCACCTATTGTTTGTTTGAGAACCCCAGGAATTGTGAGCAATTATCGCCTCCTGTATGCAGTGGGGTGGTTTTTCTGACTTTCTTTCATACCCAGGAGATTTCAGCTTTTGTCTTAGTGCAATGCCTATTGAAGTAGCCTTCTACTCGGAGGGGGGGGGGGTGGGTCTTTAATAGTATAGATGACATGCTACAAAGTTTCCATAAGAGAGCTTCAATATAATAGCACGTCATCTGCTAAGGTTTTATATTGTATAGGTGGTTTGTCTAGTGGGCGATTGGTGATATCTATAGCACTGTCTACATTCAACAATCGTATCCTAGATGCAGTGTCTACGTTTAACAGTTCCTCTCTAAGCAATTGAAAATGTCTTCGTTATTCATTCTTAATTGAAAAACCATAGGGCTTAGGTGTATTTGACCAAGACCATCAGCATAAAGGCCTCCGTAAAAAGAATGCAAACACGATTTCATTCATTTTTTATTATTGTCTTGTTTTCATTTGTCAGTATTTATTACTTGGATTCGCAAGCCAAAAAAAAGCCAAGGCTGACCAACGAAATCATTAAAATCAGCCTCTCAGGTCATGTTTGTTGTTCGTCCATCACAAGTGATGATGACCATTTGTTACATCCACTTTTGAAAATTCATTTAGAGTTATTTCCTTGATTATGAGTTCGTAGATGGCTAATGAGCCCTATTCGAGCTGTAAATGTCCTTGGACAGTTTGGACATGGAATGACGACAGTAGACGGATCTTGGTCTATCTGTGACTTTCTAGCTGCTCTCAGCTGTTGTGCTGCATTTTTCCTCTTTTCACAAGTTGATGCGCTATTTTTATTTTAGAACGCCATGTAGATCTATTTTGTGCAAGTTCTTCCCATGCATCGTGGTCTTTTTCAGAGACTTTCAGTGAGTTCTTTAACGAGTCCTTGTAGCGCTTCTTTTGGCCACCTTGAGATCGTGTGCCCTTCTCCAGCTCACCATAGAGAAGTATCAAAGGTCATGTTTACTTATCTGTACACAGATCCTTACTTTAACCAGGTCATGATTCGACACAAGCTTATCTGTTCTCTCATTTCTGCGAACAACAGCATGGCCTGGACAGTAAATTTACATGACATTCAGAAGGTTAAAACGGGCTATAGAGGCCATCCACTTTTACAAGCATGGGCCATTTTGTATCTTTTTTTTTTTACCAAAGATGAATGTGTCGGGTCATTGGCGCAAATAAAATGTCGACACAACACATTTCCATTATCTGGATTACATCCTGCTGGAATTCTAGAGCAAGGACTGAGAATTATACATTTTAACTGTCCTAGTAAAATTAGTCTAATTGGAGAAATGCAGTGACAGCCACACCCTCCATGATAATACTAGAAGTAGTTGCCAATATGCTCCGTTGTATTTATCAACTATTTTACCACTAGCACTAGTTATAAAACACCAGCCAGATTTCTCACCACAACGAACAGATCCATCTGTGAACACCATGACATCATCATCTACTGAGTTATCACCTATCAGTTCTGCCGAAGATGGATGTGTTGAGCCGTTGACGTAAATAAAATAGCAACAACGAATTTCTATTCTCTGGACTACATCTTGCTGGAAATCTAGTAGGACTTTAGTCCTGTTTCAAGAGATATTGTGCGGGAGTTTTCTTCTTCTTCAGCGTTCATTCTCAAACTCCCGCTGGATATCTCTTGTAGAAGGATAATGGTCCTACTAAATTTCCAGCAGGATGTAGCCCAGAGAATGAAATTGGGCTGTGTCGCCGTTTTATTTGCGCCAATGGCCCGACACATTTGTCTTCGGCGGGGAGCGGGAGTTGATTAATCAGTTGATTAATTTCAATGTCTGCTATTTCAGTGTCCCACTCTCTGCATGTGTAATTAAGACGCCATGAAAGTTTATCATTGTTCATCAATAAGAGACCATTAATCTACCTTTGGTAATGCCAAAACCTCGCCGGTTGTGTTTTCCGTATGGCTCATCCACAACATGTCACATTTAATTCTCGAGCCCCTGTGGTCACACTAACGTTCTTATCTACTTTATTTTGTGTGTGTTTGCTCTCACTTAATCATCACAAATTTTTGTGTTGTTTCCATCGGGAATGTGAAGTACGTTGTGATATGTAGGCCTAGCACATTCGATTTCGGTATGTCTTTAATTCGGATGGGCTTCCCTAGCCTTTGACAGCCTTGCTATCTGCTGCCAAGCGATGAATGTGTATTGACTATACTTCGTGACGAATTATTACCTACTGTGTCCTTGGACTTTGCAGACCAAAACATGTCCCTGGGTGACACTCTCCGATGAGGAGTATTCAGGGATTTAGGCTTGGATCGACTACGTCTATCTTACAGGAAGTTATCCGCTGCCAGTGAAATTATCTTGCGTAATAGATGTATTGTCCCTGTACTCATTGGGTACTAGACCTTTTCTCATTTGTGAGCATGATTCCGGAATACTAAAAACTTGACGGTAGGGTTAGGCCGGGTTTCGCTCTCATAACCGAGGTATCATTCACCGATATCGTGAACCGCTCGTCAAAGTCTGAGAATTTACGTATATTTAGTAGCATGGGGGACTAGAGGTTTGTTCTCGCACACTCCGCTTAAGACGGATGTGTCGGGCCATTGGCGCAAATAAAACGGCGACACAAAGCATTTTCTGGACTACATTCTGCTGGTAATCTAGTAGGACTATTGTCCTGCTACAAGAGAGATCTAGTGGGAGTTTGAGAATGAACGCTGAAGAAGAAGAAGTTCTCGCACTGAACAGTACTTCAGTTCCGATTTCCATGTGGCATTGTCTCCATTCTATTTGCACGTGGCTCTGCCCTCTGGAGATGTGCTGTCCTCTCATTGTGTTCACTTTTATCCTTGCGCATGACTCGATATACGTGACATCTACTCATATTAATACATCGGCATTGACCTCCAATGCATATACATTACGGCTGACCGAGCCATAATGCCTTGCGTCAATGTGTGTCTACAGTGCAGCTATCTGCGTTGGCGCAGTGGTAAAACATTTAGTGATACTGTTTGTCTTACTCAATCTATCAGCAGCCTTCACATTCACGGACATGACCCCTAGAAATGTTGGCCAGGAACACATCACGAGTCACTGTATTGCTGTTACCAAGGTGCATTACAAGTAGTAGACACTTTTACGTTCTTGCTTACTCGCGATGGCTGATACGGCAAAGTTGAATACGATTTGTTTGTTTGAGAACCCCAAGAAATGGGAGCAATTAGCACTATTTTCTATGTGCAGTGGGGTGGTCTTTTTCTGAGCTTTCTTTCATACGCAGGAGGCTTCAGCTTTGTGCAATGCCTATTGAGCCTTCTACTCAGAGTGGGACTATAATTATATAGATGACATGTTACAAAACTTCCATAAGAAAGTCTCAATATAACGGCATGTCATCTAGTAAGGTTTTTTGTTACATGGGTGGTTTGTCTAGCTGGCCATTGGTGAGACCCACAGACGTAAACACATGCGATAAATGTGGTTTAAAAGTAAGATCAGCAAATATTTATCTATTCAGATAACTACTGCTAAGTATACTATTATACAGATGCAGGTCCGTAGATATGTACTCCTCAAGTTGAAGAAGTTTTTAAAACATAAGGTTATTCGTGTGTCAGATCCTCATTTCGATACAAAATTTGATGAACTTTTTTGTAGTAAATTGCATGGTTGGGCAATTTTGACCAAGCTCCTAGTAATAAAAGTCATGTTTAGATTTGCTTGGGGAGGAGGAGTATCAAAAACCCTACATTTATCTGTGGGTCTGTTCCACCGTGTGTTGCCAGGCCCGAGAAGGAAGCAAAGAATAACAACACCGTTTACCTTCCATGCATGTCGTAAGCGGCAGCTAAAGGAGGCTATGGGTGGGGTTGGCTCTCCCATTTCATATTGGGTCAAAGTGATCCAAAGTCATGTTGAAGTTGGATGTGTCAGACCGAAAGGCACAAATATTGCAGCAATACTGCAAACCATGACAGAACCATCCCATTCTCCTTATTACATCCTGCTAATCTGCAAGAGTTTTAGAACGAACACAGATGAATCTACGGGTCCGTGAGGATGTGAATGCAGACACAGAAATAAGGATTCAGGATCTCAAACTCCATGCAGTTGACGTATATGCCTCACTGTCATTGTGAAACATTTACTAACAATTAATTACCTGGCCACTAAAACACCTGGCAATGAGAAGGCAGACGCACTAGCAAAGAAGGGAACAAAACATGAACAGCCATATACACAAATGACCATTGGTACAATAAATATTATGCTGAAATCTGTGAACAAAGAGAATTATATGGACTATGGTAAACACTGGGAGGGAAATCTATAAATATATGACCATCATAAAGACATCAACCTCCTGGGAAAAAACGCCAGAGTTGTCATCAGAGTATGATTGTATCTATCTACCTATACTCTGTAGCCCTTGCGGCGTCATGGGTTAAAGAGTTCTCTGCAGATGGCCTTCTTGTGTGCTGTTTGTAAGCTTGTTCCTGTGGCTTCTTTAATTTCTGTGATCCATCTTTTACATGGTCTGTCTGTGGCTATATAGCCGTGATGTCTATGTATCATGGCCATTTGTGGCATGCTATCTGTTGGTAGGGGTAGACTAAAAGAAACACTCAGAAGAACAATACTTAGAGAAAGTAAAACAATCAATATCCATACTATTCAAGAACTGCACAGAATAGCTTTGAACAGACAGAATTGGAGAGATCTGACATCTGCCCTATGCGCTAACTTCAGCGCTAAAGGAAAAATGAATGAATCTGTTGGTAGTCTGGAAGCGTGTAAAAACCACTTGATCTGTTCTAATACTGGTATTGTTTTTGTTATCTGGCTGATGTTATCGTTTCTAGTTCTATCTCTTAATGACACTCCGAGTATTCTTCGTAGACATGTCATTTCAGTTGTCACTATTTTTCTTTTGTTTTGTGCTGTCATTGTCCAGGTTTGGCACTGGTAGCACAGTGATGGAATAATAGTAGTCTTGTATAATGCAACTTTAGTATCTATGTTTATATATATGTTCTTGAAAATGCGTGTCATCTGTCCTAGGATCTGGTATATTTTGTTGCATGTATTTTGTATCTCTTTACTGGTTTTCATTTCACTCGATATAATGCTTCCTAAGTAAAATGATTTTATTGACCTTGCAAACAACATGTGCGGCTTAACAATCACCTGAACAAAACACAGCTACAACACACACCAGGGTGCCGACTGTGCACACATTCCTATGAAACTGTTTACCACCACCCTTTTGAATGTCCATCGCTGGATGACTTCAGGAAAATGCTTCTCCCTCCAAGGCCAGATAAATGGAACACATTATACGGAACACTGTAGCTCAGAAACACGTAACACACAGCGGCATTGGGTCAAATGGAATGAGCCCGTGTACTGCTGGATCACCAACCAGCCAACAATTTAATAATTCTTGAGACTAACGGGAATTGAACCAATCCGTTCAAAGGCACCAAATCCATAGCAACAATTTAATAAACCATTATCCAACGAATGGAAAAATAACCAAGATCCCCGAGTCTGAATAAAAAAGCCTAGATCTGAGGTAAAAAAACCCAGGTGTGGTAACGATGTGCATAACTTCTTACCAGAAATAGTATCTTATAAACATCCTCTCTGTGTATTTATAGAATCTTCAAAGTGAATTATTATTTGAGAAAAGTTTGTAGCATGTCTATCTTCTGATAAATCAATCTACTTTATACATATATTGGCTATGTAATGTTATGCTTGGTGTTATTTCGTTCTTAACTCAGAAGAAAAATATCGAACTTTGTTTGTCGAATTAACTTCCTGTAGTTATTTGCAAATCGGTTTTGCACACCGCACGTCACCATGCGTTTCTCACGTGACGATTATCCTCTCAAACAGCAGTTCTTAAACTGTAGTTCGCGAAGACTTGAAGCGCGACTAATGAGAAAAGGGGTCTTTGTTACCTCTAATATTTTATGGTAATGTGTCCTGATATAACCTAATTGGACTTTGTTGACTGCTGGTTGAAAGAGGCACACCTCTCAAAAAGAGAGGCAGACTCATTAACTACCACTTGAAGCACAAGTCTATTGTCTATCCCCAAGTGGATGATGGTCAGAATATTCACACTTTCCGTTAAGCATAGGTGGTGACTGGGAGATTTAGTTCCCTATCCAAGGCTAGATGTGCCGCCTTGGCTGCGTTTAATCCATATTTGTTCAGTGTTGTCTTGATGTTATCTACCCATCTTATTCTAGGTCTTCCTCTGGACGTGTATCCGAATCTTCTTATGTTATAGACCTATATTCTTGTAGGTGGTTATGGTGCATTCTCATAAGGTGTCCAAACCATTTTATATGTTGTTTCTCGATGTATTATGTGCGTGGTCTTAAACCGATTCTTTTCCTGATTTCATCATTTCTCCAATTTGAAGTAATAACAATGCCGAAATCGGATGTGCTGGTCTACAAGGCACATAACGGTGGCACAACGTAACTACGCTCCCGGCGGAGATCACACGAATAACCGTACTGATTACAATGGAGCGAACGCAAAACAAACAAAAAAGTAAGAACAAATGCATGGGTGTCCAATAAAATTCAATCAGGAGTTTGTCATGGGTGTGTCCTATACCCTCTACGTTTTATAACATATATCGACCACATATGTAAAATAACAAGTGCCAACGAAGAAGATAACATAAAAGACAAATTGAACGAACTACTCTTTGCAGACGACCAAGTACTAACAGCGACATCAGAAGAACAATTGAAAGAACATATAAAAAATTGAAAATGAAGATTAATATTGAAAAGATAGAATAAATAGCAATGGCAAACAAAAAATATCACTATCTCCATCGATAAAAAACACCTTAAACGGATTAATGAGTTCACTTACTTTGGAAGCAGTATATCGATTGAAGGGAAAAACGGTAAAGAGATTCAAAATATATGCAAGAAAGCATACCAGATCCTAGAACAGATGATTCGTATTTTCAAGAACAAAAATGTAAACATAGACACAAAAGTTGCATTATACAAGACTATTATTATCCCATCACAGTGCTTCCAGTGCCAAACCTGGACAATGGCAACACAAGATAAAAGAAAAATAGTGACAGCAGAAATGACATGTCTACGAAGAATACTCGGATTGTCATTAAGAGATATAATTAGAAACGATAACAAAAGACAGATAACCAAAACAATACAAATATTGGAACACATCAAAAGACAACAGATCAAATGGTTTTCACACGTTTCCAGACTACCAACAGATAGCATGCCACAAATGACCATGGCACATAGACATCACGGCTATAAAGTCACAGGTAGACCATGTAAAAGATGGATCACAGAAATCGAAGAAGTCACAGGAACAAGCTTACAAACAGCACACAAGAAGCCCATCTCCAGAGAATTCCAACCCTGACGCCGCAAGGCAAACAAGGGCCACAGAATATAGATAGATTAGATAGACAGATAGATAGATTAGACAGACAGATAGATAGATAAATAAATCATTTTGTCTAGTTTGGTTACTTGCGACTTTTCTCGGGCATCTGACATATAGGTTTTCTCTGCTGACAGCCGACAGCGCCCATGTCTGGCATTGATAGCAGAGTGTTGGCATAAAAATACTGTTTATCATCTGTCTCTTGACTTCCATCTTGATCTTTGGGTTGAGCAGTATACACCCTATGTAACATGTCACCATGTTGGTATTTCACTATGCTTTCTGGCATCCTGTCTCAATTTCTGTCTAATTGTCCGTTGTCTGTGAATATACTTCCCATGCATATTACCGTCTCCAGTAAGATATGGCATCTAGAATTGTCACGTGACCAGCCGGATGCCCTTGTTGGGCTTCGATGGTCACTCTTTATATACTTGGAGTCGCCTTGGCTATTTTTGGCAGGTGATTCTAAGTATGTAAATAGTGACCAACCGAAACTCAACAATATTAAAAAACGTAACGAATGGGTCCTAATTAATTCAGTTGAAACGTCTTTATTGTAGCGATCATTCTTGAAGAAATGTTATTTATACATCGCGGGTTGTGGCTCGCCAAATCACAAACTCAATAATTGTGTGTAGTAAATGCGCTGGCTTTCCAAGTTTAGGTCACTTCCACCATTTCAATATAAATAACCAAAATGCCAGAGGATGTCTGACAAAGTGCCACAGTATCCAAACAAATAACCGATAAATAATATATAAAGTGCTAAGGTTACTATTAAAGTCTAACTAACAATGTAATAAACAAATATAAATATAAAAAACAAATATCTATCTATACGCTGTGTCCCTTGTTTACCTTGCGACGTCAGGGGTGGAAGAGTTCTCTGGATATGGCCTTCTTGTGCGCTGTTTGTAAGCTTGTTACTGTGGCTTCTTTGATTTCTATGATCCATCTTTTACATGGTCTGCCTCTGGCTTTATAACCCTTATGCCTATGTGTCATGGCCATTTGTGGCATGCTATATGTCGGTAGTCTTGAACATGTCAAAACCACTTGTCTGTTATCTTTTGATGTGTTCCAATATTGGTATTGTTTTGGTTATCTGTCTGATGTTATCGTTTCTAATTCTATCTCTTAATGATACTCCGAGTATTCTTCGTAGACATGTCATTTCTGTTGTCACTATTTTTCTTTTGTCTTGTGCTGTCATTGTCCAGGTTTGGCACTGGTAGCATAGTGATGGAATAATAATAGTCTTGTATAATGCAACTTTAGTATTTTTGTTCTTGAAAATACGTGTCATCTGTCCTAGGATCTGGTATGTTTTGTTGCATCTATTTTGTATCTCTTTGCTGGTTTTCCTTTCACTTGATATAAAGTGAATAATAACAAATATAAATATAAAAATAGCAATAAACAAAAGAACAATGACTTTTTTCTACGTTATGGTTCAACTGGTACCACAATAAGTCGTGGATGGGACGTGCTGAGGATGTCATACAAAGCGTGTGCAGATTGCAAGATGTGGCAGCGAGTGTGGAATGGATAAGTCTACCCACAGATTTCGAAACTTGTTTGAGAGTAGTAATATCACTTAGCAGGGAATGCAGAGAATGGTGTCCCACATCTGTGGAGAAAGAAGTGCAGGCTTTGGTCAGTGAGAATGTCAAAGAGGGGGATGTGATTATATACACCGATGGATCTGTTATTAGACATGTTCGCAGTGCTTGGACCTTCACAACTCAGTGCGCAAGTATGAATCAGGGAGGAGAGTGGCGCCTTTTCGGTTACTACGAGTAGCATGGTCATGGAGACTATGGTGGTGACCAGGGCATTTGAGTGGGTAGGCACACAGAAGGTAACGCAGGTCTGCATCTTGAGTGACTATGAGTGTGATTAGAAAAGTACAAGTGGGTCTTCTTCACGAACAGTAGATTGAGGGCTTGAGAAAGGCGGGGCTGAAAGTAATTACATTTATTTTTGTGCCTGGACATGTGGGTGTTCGAAGCAATGAATGAGCAGATCAACTGACGTCATGCGCGATTGTGGCACATGGCGATGGGGCAATGGATCGAGCTGACGTTTTGAACTCCTTAAGAGATATAGCACAAGAGAGTAAGACTAGTGTGGATGATGATTCATTTTCAATGGCAGAGTTAAAGATCAGGGTTTGAAGTGCGGTGTTGCTAGAAGTGAACATCTTGCAGGGCGTAGAAGAATGAAGGTCAACCAGCATAGGTCCGGTACTGTCAGCAGAAGTGTAATGACGGATACACTCAGGGAGAGATCGGAGCAACTATGGACGTGTCCAGTTTGCAGTGATGATGATCCAACGACTAACTACCTGGTACCTTTTTCAAGAAACACATAAACATGTTACACAAAATATCAAAATATAAATAAGTTTATTTGGAGCTGTCTTTCTCACAGCAGGACACACCAAATAATGAAACCCGTTTAGTAGATACTGTATAATGTGCGTTCACAATGATTGTGTACCGTTGACAGACAGATACTGTATAATGTGCGTTCACAATGATTGTGTACCGTTGACAGACAGATACTGTATAATGTGCGTTCACAATATATTGTGTACCGTTGACAGACAGATACTGTATAATGTGCGTTCACAATGATTGTGTACCGTTGACAGACAGAAATTACCATAGATGAAAGAAAATGAGATACCAAAAATTGATGAATTAATAGGTGATAAATCAGATCAAATTAAAGCCCAACATAAAAGATTATAAAAACCTAACACAGACCACACAAACTAAGTACTGTGTATGTGCAAAACAACATGAGGACAAAAGCATAGTTGAATGCCACCAATAAGCAATGTCAGAATAGTGGGGGGGGGCGCCTCTGTTACACACTGGACGTTCTTTGTTGCAATGACAAAATCTGGAGTGCTCTGAGATTCCCATCGCCTGAAGTAAACGGTTGGCTCTGATAGATGCTCATTTATAATAATTAATTTCTTTTCTATCACCCAGTCTTCTATTTCCTGTCCTCTCGATACCATTATTATTACCTTTCTTATTACCACCTTATCGAGACCGAACTCCTTGAAGCGGAGATGAGAGATTAGTACGGCCAATAGAGTCTGAAAACTAGTATTGGTCGAGAAATCCCTGACATCAAGCAGGATTACAGTCCTGCCCAAGCAATCACTGGTGATGAAGTCGGTGATACCATGCCGAGAGCGCACCAGCAATCATGGTATCACAAAACACGACTAGATAGTATATCAACAGCAAAATAGAATAGCGATTCCAGCATCCAAATCGCGGAACGCATCATCTAAGCACACCAGAGAACGTGATGATAAACAGGGTGCATACTAATACACATCCTAGTTTAACTCTGAAATAGTGAAGATCGTCCCGTTTAACTCTAACATAGTGAGGGTATCCCCGTTTAACTCTGACTTAGTGAAGGTAGCCCCTTTAACTCTGAAATAGTAATGGTCGCAGAAAATTTACCGTTATTTGGAACTCTAACTTGCATTCCACCATGCATCTGATGTTGTTATTCTTCTTCTTCTTCAGCGTTCATTCTCAAACTCCTGCTGGATCTCCCTTGTAGCAGGACCATTGTCCTACTAGATTTCTAGCAGAATGTAGTCCAGAGAATGGAAATGCGTTGTGTCGCCGTTTTATTTGCGTCAATGGCCCGACATATCTTGTATTTAATATATTTTGTCATAATTTTTCACAGACCATTTCTACTTACCACCGGTATGTCAAATGAACTACAAAGACTAATAGATAAAGTCAATAAATCAAGTAACGAATATGGACTGGATATAAATATACAAAACATAAAAACCATGATGATCAGGAAAGACACAGAAGAACAAGAGCTAAACATAAACATACACGAAAACTACAAGAAAAACATTATCAATATCTTGGACACATAGTCACAAATGACGGCAGAGGTGAAACAGAAGCTAAAAGGAAAATAGGAATGGCTAAAAGTACCTTCAATGGCATGAGGAAAATATTAACATCTAAACAAATTAAATCACCGAAGACGGATGTGTTGGGCCATTGGCGCAAATAAAACGGCAACACAACGCATTTCCATTCTCTGGACTATATTCAACTGGAAATCTTGTAGGATCATTGTCCTGTTACAGAAGAAATCCAGTGGGAGTTTGAGAATGAAAGAAGAAGAAGAAAATTACAAACAAGTTAAAAATGAGAACTATAAAATGCTACATCTATTCTATATTAATGTATGGCTCAGAAACATGGACACTAAATAAACAATTAGAAGATAGAATTGATGCCTGTGAGATGTGAGTAAATAGAATAGGGAGAACATCATGGAAAGAGAAGAAAACAAATAAAGAGGTGCTAAAACACTTAATATGAAGAAAGAACTACTAAGAGAAATAAAGATCAGGCAAATAAAATATTTTGGAAAGACATGACACCTTATTGAAGACCTTACTTGAGGGTAAAGTCAAAAGGATGCGAGCAAGAGGTAGACAGAGATAAAAGTGGAAGAGTAACATCACACGATGGACAGGTTACAGTCTAGCAGAGTGCACCACCAAGACAAGAGACAGAGGATGTTGGAAATCCGTTGCAGCGAACCTTTGTTGCGGAGACGGCACTACATGATGACGTCAAATGCCTGATTTGTGAACAGGTCATGTTTGTTTGTTTGTTTTGCGTTCGCTCCATTGTAACCATCATGGGTGTCCGTGGGATTTCCGCCGGGAGCGTGATTACGTTGTGCCACCGTTATGCGCCTTGTAGGCCTAGCACATCCGATTTCGGCATGCCTTGACAATTCGGGTGGGCTACCCTTAGCCTGTGACAGCCTCTATATCTGTCTCCAGGCACGCGTAGTGGCGACTCTTCGCCCTTTTTGCTCTCGTCTGACTCGTACGAGGTGTTCCACTGTCTATGAACTTGCTTCGTGTAATTGGACGTGCTGTGCCCATTGGGTACTGAACCGTTTCTCATCCGTGAGCCTGGTTCCTTAAGGGGAAGAATTCAACAGAGGAGTTGGGCCCTGGCTCTTTCGCCCTCTTAGCCGAGGTGTCATTCACCGACATCGTGTACCCCTTGTCCAAGTTCGAGTCTCACACCACGCGTTTGAGAGCAAGGCGTTCTCGAACTGATCGTCCTTGTCCCAATAGCGCCTGAGCCCATCAGGTACTGAACCCTTTCTCTCTTCAAGTGTATTTCCGGTGTAGGAAAACCTGACAGTAGAGTTGGGCCAGGGCTAAATCGTTGTCCCTTTTGTGCTTGAGCCCATTGGGTACGGAACCCTTTCTCTCTGCAAGTGTACTTCCGGTATATGAAACCTTGACAGTAGAGTTGGACCAGGACTACCATCGTTGTCCCTTTCTTGCCTACGCCCATCGGGTACAGAACCCTTTCTCTTCGCGAGCATATTTCCGGTTTAGGAAGGCTCGACATTAGAGTTGGATTAGGTCTTCTTGCTTTACCAAACGCCAATGAATGGATCTGGGTCTCTGCCTGTAAGGAACTCAGGTAACTAGATGCTCGTCTCGAGCTGACGGAGCTTGTAGTTCCCCATTCCTAGAGACTTTTCACTTTCTATTTGCAGTTCGCGCTGCCCTCTAACGCTGTTCTGCCCTTTCATTGTACTCGGTATGAAATCTATTTGTTTCTCGCCATGCATCTGCCTTTACGTGCATTTTACATTGGCCGTCCCTCCAATGTTCGGACTGGACGGACTAGCTTCACTGTATGTCGACAGTGTTGCTATATGTGGTGATGCTGGTGGTGTCGGAGATATTGTCTGTCTCTTCTGCAGTCAAATCTCTTTCCATCTGCTACCTCCACATTCTCGGACATGATCCCCAAATGATTTGGCCAGAATCAGCTCGACCTGCTGTATTTCTGTTTCCAGGGTGCATCGCGTGGAGGTACATTGGGATCTTGGTTATCTGCTAACCCTGGGTCTGCCTAGAGCAATGCGTTCCCTTTGCACCCCTGAACAGGTCATGAACTTCTTGATACTTTTCTTGAAGTTGTCTTTCAGCAAAGGCTATATTGGTTGTTCCACGCTCTTTCTTGAATCCACACCGACTTTCAAGTAATAATCATGTATTGAAATGACATGAAAGGCGATTCAGAAGAGCTCGAGTAAATATTTTCCCCTGTGATGGAAAGTAGAGAAATTCATCCGTTTATTACAGGACTGTCGATTACCTGTGCTGCTTTTCTGGCGTAAAGTTGGTGAATCACTTTGCTATAGTAGGTAGGTCTCCCAAAGCTTAATTTATGTGAATTTGTTGTCGGCGGCTGTTAGCACCTTCAGTTACTGATGATGGATTATATTTTAATATCCGCCGAAGACGGATGTGTCAAGCCATTGGCGCAAATAAAACGGCGACACAACGCATTCCCATTCTCTGAACTACATCCTGCTGAATATCGAGTAGGAGCATTGTCAAGAGATATCCAGTGGGCGCTTAAGAATGAACGCTGAAGAAGAAGAAGATATTGCAAGATACGGTGTTAGGCTTGTATTTTACATTAACCAAAGGCATAAAGTAAAGTAGCCCATAGAATTTACTAATTCTGCAGGGGTGTGAGATGTTCGCGATCTCACATTTCAGAGGCACTGCAAATGAGGGCGGTAGCCATCTCCTCTCCCTCGCAGTCTTTACTTCCCGGATTAACCGGTACCCATTTAAATCTGAGTCGACCCGGGAGTCGTTGTGATCTGAAAAACATTTCCACCTGAACTGGGGAATGAACCCAGGAATACTCATATGCAAAGCTAGTGCGCTAACGCTGCTCTCAACCAAAGGCATACCAACAGATGAATTGATCAACATTACGACAGCAGCGTTTACTTTCCCAGAGGGTCCCTGGAACACATCTTCTTAGGATGGGTTAGTTAGTCCGGTAGTAACCCGAAAGGAGAACAAAGAATGGCGATACTGTTACTTGCAAAGCATGTAGAAAGAAGCAACTAAGGGGGTTCTGGGAATGTAGACTGGCTAATCCCATAGCAGGTAAATGACCTATACGCCATATTGAAGTCGGATGTAAGACCAAAAGGCGCATATATTGTTGTTAATCTGTAAATCATGGTGCCACGCATTTCCGTTATCTGGACTACTTTGCATTCTGCTATGCATTTGCAGAAGTTTGAGAACGAACAAAGAATATTAACAAATATAAACAGTTGAGCTAGGAATGAAACATTGTATCATCCAACTAGGAAGCTAGTCCACTAGCTACTGAGTTACCGCGGTCCCCAAAGTTTCAGTAATTGTTGGTATGTAATTGTTTCACAAGTATAGGAGTTTTTCTAAAACTATTTATGGAGGTTGTGCTGGCTGGATAACATGAACCACAACTTCCACTATCTTTGAAGGTTGTAACTCTCTTGTAAAAATGGTTATACACGTAAATACAAGAAGTAAGCCAGAGGGTAAATTAAAAATTATTGAGACTAACGGGCATTGAACCAGTCCGTTCAACACCAAATTGCATAGCAACTCTCGTACATAGGAAAATCTCCAGTAAAAGAGAAGCACAATTGTACTGTCTACAAACATGTTATCCATGTTTACAAGAAGACTTATTGGCCCTTGTAGAACAAATACGGATGCTATATGTTTGTTGTTACTGAGGATACTTCAATACTTGTACAGGATGTTCATTGTTGTAATAGCCCTTGTCTCAATTGTTCCGTTCTCAGTGACTTGAGTGCACAGTTTGAATGTCTTGACAAACTTGCATCTTTTACTGGAGATGCGGTTAATCAAGTACGGAAAAAACCCTTGTACGAGAGTTGCTGTGTGATTTGGTGATGTTGAACGGACTGGTTCAATTCCCGCTAGTCTCAAGAATGTGTAGAAATGGTTGTAAGACATAACCAAATTGAACTAACGTCTGCGGTTGAAAGCTGTCTACCTCACAATAAGAGATAGTTTTACTTAGCCAAAAAACAAGTAGGACCTATAGGAAGCACATAGAACTAGAATAAGTTTGAGCCCCTCTAAAATGGCTCCCTGTGACTCAATTGCCTATGAAAGGTATTGCTTACTCTTAGTCCATGCTGCGAAATGTCAAAGATTATCAGTATTGATATGAATGTATGGTATATAGGGGCTTATAGCTAACTTCAACTTCATGGGAAACACATCAGGCCGTGGTGGTTTTTCAACCCCCCCACCCGCACGGCTTTTAGCAGTAGGAACGTAACCAAAAGGTAAATTTAAAAATATAAACCCACGGTAGCGATATTTCACACAAAAGGTCTTCAAATTTCCTGTCAAGCAATGATCACATCCCACAGAAAGCCTCCCTGCACTCCACAGGAAAACATGCAGTAAATAATTGTTGCGTTTGCAGTGGCCTGTTCTCAATTTTTTTTTAAAATTATGTTCGTTTTCAAACTCCCAACAGATCTCTCCTAAAACAGGATAATGGTCATACAATATTTCCAGCAGGATGTTGTCCAGATAACATAAATGTGTTGTGTCGCCATTCTATTTACACGTTAATATACAGAATACTTGTTTGTTCTTTTCTTCCAAGCTTGTGGATGGCATTGTATTTTTTGTTGCATGGATGAGTCGAATTTCATTTCATGTCCATAAAGCTTTAGGCGTTGGACTTATGGGAATGATACAGAATCTTCTATCTGTTGATGCTGGCAGTAGCTTCCAGTGTTTCTGCTCATGTGTTGCCTGGGACAGAAACTGGGTCAGAGTATAGCAACATTGTTACCTGTCATGTATATTGTAAGAGACAACAGAGGCGGTTTTGGGTAGAGTGGCACATGGCCGAGAGGTTAGGACGCTGATCTCACACTTATGAGGTCCCAAGTTCAATCTCCTGTAAGGATTGAGTTTTTTCCTGTCTGAGGGTAAATTAAAAAACTCAAACCCTGTACACTGCCGAAGACTGATGTGTTGGGCCAATAGAACAAGTAAAATGGTAACACAACGCATTTCCATTCTCTGGTCTACATTCAACTGGAAATCTTGTAGGACCATTGTCCTGTTACAAGAGAAATCCAGCGGGAGTTTGAGAATGAACGCAGAAGAAGAAGAAACCCTGTACAAGATGAATGACAGCAAGAGCATGCAGCCTCTATTACACAGCTACAAAATCCCTTCCTGCAACTCCTTAATGGGAAATATGCAGTATTTGACAGTTGGCTTCTTGATGGGAAACCAGCAACATGGGATATTACCATAAGTGCCCTGCTCTGAGTTCTAGCAGCCATACAATATTATGCAGACTCCTCATGTCTGTCATTGCATTCCTGACCCGTTAGCTCCCACATGGCTAACATGTAGTCTGCTTGACTTAGTGGTTCCTATTCTGTTTGTCTTAATCTTGATAAAGACCTTTATGGTTGAAATGTCAATTATCTGTATTGTTCCATGTAAAATTGTTATCTAACAATGTTCATTCTTTGAGTGTTCACATTATTTCTTCCATCATTTTCTTCTTCACTCTGTAGTAAGTCCTTATTAAATCGGCCCTATCTCTCTTCAACACTGTGTCATCAATCACAAAATTTCCACTGAAGACGTTTGTGTCAGGCCATTGGCGCAGATAAAACGGCGACAAAAAGCATTTTCATTCTCTCGACTACATCCTGCTGGAAATTTTGTAGGACCATTGTCCTGCTATAAGAGAGAACCAGTGGGAGTTTGAGAATGAACGCTGAAGAAGAAGAATAACAAAATTGCCCGCCAATGAATCTGCTCTTGTGTTGAATCTGATCTTCTCATGACAAGGGCAGTATATTCATGTAATACGTTGGACAACCAAATTATTCCATAATGTGACACAATCACTTCTTAACACGCAACTTTCTATCTTCAACAGCCAGCCAAAGACGGATGTGTCGGGCCATTGTCACAAATTAAACGGCGACACAATGCATTTCCATTCTCTGGACTACATCCTGCTGGAAATCTAGAATTGATCATGGTCCCGCAACAAGAGAGATTCAGCAGGAGTAAGAGAATGAACGCTGAAGAAGAAATCTTCAACAGCATGCTCTGGGAGTCAGAAAGTATCAGTGTAAGTTGATATTTCATTCACCAACTATCTGAGCGCTGAAATCACTGCTTCTATTTTTATTCATGCCTGATGTTGTAGTGGAGCAGGCAGAAGATTTTCAAACACCTTTTTCCATTCTTGTATATAGTACAACCCCCATCCGCACGTATTCATTTTTCTGTTATGTAGTTGGCTGTCCCATTCCATAGTGTTGTCGTTCAAGTGCAATATGGTATGGTTCTGTATAGCTTGCAAGGAAAACCATCTAGGCCTCCTAAAATATAGTAGGCCTACATAGTACTACTGGTATTTGCCTGTATAATTTTGTGTGTGCTCATTCTTAAATTCACATTTTCTTGTAGCAGGATAACGAGCCTACTAGATTTCAAACAGGTTGTTGCTCAAAGTAGAAGAAATGGAGATGCATGTGTATCGGTTTATTTGCATCAATGGTCAGACACATCTGACTTTGGCAGCATTTGCTTGTTTGTAATTTCTATCTCGATGCTCGACCGTGGTGTTGCATAAGCTCGACACGGAAGCATAGTTCAGTAGTTTTGTAATGTCATTCTAATAATAATTAATCTAATTAGAGCTGGTCATTGAGTTCAATACCTACTAACTTCCGTGGAACTGTAGTGGTCCAAAAATATCACGCTTAAGCTGGATTAAATATCACATATATCGCAGTCAAATAAAGTAATAACCCACATCATTCATCCAGTATACATCCTGCTAATAAGTAAAGCTCTGATGTCTGAACAATTTCTCAATCATGTGTAATGTGGTGTTGCAAAAGACGTTGTGGTTCGTCAAATCGATATTGTATGATTCCGCATACTTCCTTATACAAGATACCGTCATATAATATAACTCCGAATATTCTGTGCAATAAAGATTAACAATTGAAGGAAATTATATGATATAACACAGAGAATGGTAAGCTTTATTACTTTATGTATTTAGCAATTTAGTTTTTGAACATCTCACCGCCCTTTGGGCGGAATAATTTAGACGTGGCACTTCCGCCAAAATGGTCGACAGCTTGAAAATGAAAGTGACTGTCATCGGAAGTTCACATGTATAAGGAAAAATAAACATGTAATGTTTTTCATCAGCAAGTACATCTCATACGTTGTTATTCTACTTTATCGTCTACTGTTATTTATTATGCTACCTATTACTGACGGTTACTATATAAAGTTTATTATAACCTACACCTACATGTAATATTTTGTGATTGAATAGAAATCACTGGAGTCGATGAAGTTGTCAGAATCCACACAAAACGAGCGAGGCAGAGAGTCCGCTCTAGATTGCGAGACGCATTATTACTATTTTGCTCAGCAAGTTCGGACATCACTTCGTGTCCTTGAGTACGACATTTGAAAGCTGAATCGTCTTTGTAGACACTTTTTTAATAATTACAGTAGGTCCACCGAAAACTGTAGTGTACCAGTATTATTGTATATATAGACTATAGACACTGACAAGACAGTATTATAATACTATTATAATACTGTCTTGTCTATAGTCTATATATACAATAATATAGTTTAACTACAATAAACTATTATTAATAGTTATGGTAGGGTAAAGTTAGTACAATCATACGCAGATGTGATTAAGATTAAGTCAGGGTTTTAGTAAACTTGTCTCACTGTTTTTTCAGTGTTTATTTTATTGTTTAATAATTGCTACTGTGAAGTAATCATATTAAATGTAAATCATCTGGTAAGATCTTTCCAGAACGTAGTCTTCCCTATGGATCTCTTGAATTCTCGGTCATGAGTAAGTTGTTTCGCCTCTTTTAGTGACATGCACAGGCATTTTTGTCTGTGTCTTGGGGGCCATTGCTCCTTTTGCCTTTTACTATCCCCTCCAGTAATACTCTCTTCATGCAGTGGGCAACCAACCGGCAGAAAAAAAACCGCTTTTTCTTGAATATGGTGTTAGAAGCCAGCCCACCTCATGGACGTTAATTATTCTTAACACCTGGCTTGTTTTCCTTGTTGTCCATGGTATTCTCAGAACTCTTCTATACTTATAGCACTTTCTTTAATTCAAATGATGTTAGTTATTCTCTTGGCCACTGTTTTATTTAGTGTCCATTCTTCACATCCATATGTCGCTACAGGAAACATGTTCATAGTAAACACAACTTTGTTCTTATGTTAGTACTCTGCCATAGTTTCTTTAACTGTTTTAATTTTGACAGCGCTATTGCTGTTCTTCTCTTAATCTCAACTGTGCAGTCACCCACATTGTTTATATTATTTCTTAGATGTCAAAATGTGTTACTTCTTCTAAATTGCAGTTCTCAATATTAATTTTGGGTCTTGATTTAGTTTTGGAAGTTGCCATTATTTTTGTATTTTTCATATTTAGGAACATGTTTTGCTGTTTGCTGGAGTTTTTTGTTTTGACTAATTATGTTCAGTAGGTCGTGTTCGTTTGTTGTTAATAATACTGTGTTGTCTGCATATCTAATTTCTGGCATCTGCAGCCCTCCTATATTTTTTAGTCTGAAATTGGGCTTCATTGTTTCTTGTCTCACATTTCTTATTATATTTTCTGCATAGATATTGAACAAGTATAGAGACAAGGTACAACCTGTCTTACTCTTTTCTGTACATTGAACCACTCTGATCTTGCACCCTCTACTTTTACTGCTGCTTCTTAGTCTTTATACAGCTCTGATATTAGTCATGTAATGTGTTTTGGGAAACCCATGTAGTTCATTATACATAATATTGTTATATATAGTATATGGAGCTATTTATTACATATGTCCAATCAATGTGATATCCATTTGACTTGATTACATAAAATAAAATATTTATCAAATAAATGGCAACAAATATAGTACAAACATGTACTATATAGTATAATAAAATAATATATGATATATGCTAGTATTAAGTATAGGCATACTGTATATTATTTGGCAATATTCCTATCATATTTACGGTCTTCAACATTCTTCAGTAAAAGTCATCCGTGTTGATTGGGGGGGGGGGGGGGGCCAAAGATATTAACAAATAATAAAAACACTGTGACCAGTCATGCATGTTCTAAAAGGCAACTACTGAGGATTCAGGAGTGTAGTTGGCTGTTCCATCCCTCAGAGGGTAATATTGAATATTACCCAAAAGTAAAAGCTTAGTCCTCCTGAACATGCATAGTGCTGCTATCGCAGCCAAGCTATAGTAAATTATATGAAAACACTTACCATTCTCCAGACTACTTTCTGCTAACCAGCATGAGTTTGAATCAGAATGAACATAGAAGAAGGGTTGCTCATCAGGTCACAGCACCGGTTGATCTAATACATCATGGGTATCATTTATTTCAGGTCATCCCTGGAGTCTCTCGAGTTATGAATGTGTTACTTCTCTCTATCTTCTCTGTACAGTAGGAATTTGCGGGGAAAAAATTTGTTCTCAAGTTTCTTTGTTTCATTTATGAATCAATCGCATAAGGTTTGCGATAAGGTTTTATAACTTTATATAAATGGATTCATAGTTTGTTGTGTCCTATTCAGAATTACAAACCAGCTAAAAATGAGATTTATAAATATAAAATGCTACATCTATTCTATATTAATGTATTGCTTTAGAAACATGGACAATAAACAAACAATTAGAAGACAGAATTGATGCCGTTGAGATGTGGATATATATGGAAGAATAGAGAGAACATCATGGAAAGCGGAGAAAGCAAACAAAGAGGTTCTAACAACACTTAATAGGAAGAAAGAATTATTAAAAGAAATAAATATCAAATACAATATTTTGGCCATATTAAAAGACATGGCACATTGTTGAAGACATTACTTGAGAGTGGAGTTGAGGGCAGGTAACCAAATGAGAGGGAAACATGAGACAGACAGGATAAAGTGTAACATTTTGCACCACCATGCCAAGAGATAAATGGTATTGAAGATCCATTGCAGCCAGTCTTCATTGAGAAGACATCGCTTGATAATGATCTTAAACTCCTACTGGATCTCTGTTGTAGCAGGACAATCATCCAATTAAATTTCATGCTGAATGTAGTCCAGAGAGCAGGAATACATTCTGTAGCCATTTTATTTTCATCACATGCCAGACGTGTCCTTCTTTCACATTAATATTACTTGTAAAGTTGTGTTCATTGATAGATATACTTGTTAACTGTATTCCTGTATGTGTAATTGTTTTTATTTATTTTTCAGATTATTTGTAAGCTTTGCAAACATTGGGGTTCAGATCATCCACAAAAGATTATTACCTGTGTGTTAACTAATAATATTTTTCATATACTGGAGTTTTTAAGACATTATGTGATGGCACGAATTGTTTCTATATATGAACAAGACGTCAAGTATGATTTCCAATGCGGACAAATCCCCATAGAAGTGGATAACATGAAAGTATGACTTCTGTTTTATCTGTATTTCTCTCTTTAACAGTTTTGATGATTCTTGATCATGGCGTTACGTTCTGTTGTTTATTAGCAGTTTAAATAGGTTATTTGCATATAGTGTATGATAAATAAGCAAGCCCCTATAGAACAATTTCACTCAACTAACGAGCATCTGGAAATCCAAAGACATAGGAAGGAACACCAAATTAAAACTATTAAACTCCTGTGTTATTCCATCATTAAGTTATTGTAGTGAAAGCTGGAAATCAACACACAACGGACCAAAAGTTAAACAGCTTTGAAAACAAATATGTGTCTGAAAATTGTTGAACATAACATTGAGGGATTTCATCATAAATAGCGACTTAAGAAATAAAACACACCAAGAATGTTTACAATTGTATAAGAAAACACAGATGGAAATAGCTGGGACACGTTCTTAGACTAGATTAAAACAGATTGAACCAGCAACCCCTTATGTGGACACCTTAGGGAAAAAGAAAAAGATGAAGACAAAAAATTACCCTAATAAGCAACATACTTAAGGAAGGAGAAATAATATGTTGCAAATCCATACTAGAACTAAAAGTACAGGCAGTGGACCGCAACGCATGAAGAGCCAAAACCTCTGCCCTATGGGTCACCTGTGGCACAAAAGGAACAAACTAACTAATGGAACAATGCTATTAAACTACCTTTGAGTTTTGAGGCAAAGGTTGACCAAGACGTTGCTGGACAAGAGATATTCAGGAATACATGCACATGCTGCTCGAGGAGGAGTGACAACTTTCCAGAGATCACTGGAATTTCTGAAGATTCATAAGGAAGACTATGTTCTGGAAAGAATACATCACACAGATACTTTCCATTGTATGGTTGGTGTTTGAACAATGAGCTAATTTGAGAAGTTTTGTTTGCGAAGCAAGCTAACAATAAACTCTTCTACCAAGCCTACATTATTAACATTATCATAATTTTATAAATGCTATCTATGTTCTCTACTGTAACTAGTTTTATTTAAAACCTATGTGTTGCCGGAACTGAAAGAAAAAATAAACAGTAATGCTGTGACCGTACAATATTGTTGTAAAATGTGACTAGGAGTGATGGTTACCACATTCCTTAGGTCAATATTACCTAAAAATGCTGTGCTGAAGTAGAATATGT
The DNA here is from genome assembly GCA_034231615.1 of Meghimatium bilineatum. Taxonomy (NCBI): domain Eukaryota; kingdom Metazoa; phylum Mollusca; class Gastropoda; order Stylommatophora; family Philomycidae; genus Meghimatium; species Meghimatium bilineatum. Next base: position 9,398,997 of record CM067309.1, on the reverse strand, counting down.
CAGAACAAAAGACATTTAACCCAGCTAAGCTGTAAATCACAATGACACATATTGTTTTCAGAATTATATACTTCTAATCGTTGTAGCCAATCTTTGTTGCGGAGACAGCACTTGATGATGATGATCATCATTAGAACTTTTAATCATTAGAAGTTTCGTCCTTGTGTTGTTAAGGCCAGAAACTAGCATGGTTTGGACATGTATGCAGGCATCATTCCTTGTCGAAAACAATACTGCAGGAAAATGTCGAAGGGGGATGTAGCAGAGGAGGAAAATAAAGGAATGGACAGGACAAGATATTTCCACACTCAGCGATATTTGCATCGCTGAGGTTAGAATTCGCTGGAGGACTCTGTGTGCTGAAGAATCCAATGTGATACCCCTACACCCTGAAGGGTTACAGGTTCATTGATTGATTGATTGAAGGCCCGAAAGGGGAACAATGAATGCAAGACTTTACCTTCCATTCATGTTGTAAGAGGGAAATACGGAGGTTATTTGTGATGTTGGCTGTTCCATCCCATATAGGGTAAAAGTGATCCTGAAGTCAGATGAGTCAGGCCGAAAGGTGCAGATATTAAAGCAATCATGTAAACCATGACACAACACATTCCTTTCTCCAGGCTACACCCTGCTAGTCTGCAGGAGTTTGAGAACGAATACAGAAGAAGCAGTGGTGAAACGGCATAAATTTGGTTTGAAAATTACTTTCTAAAACTATTTTGCGAAGCACTGTTGAGAGTGAAAGGAGTACAGGTAGTAAGAGAAAATCCTGTATTGATAACATCAATGAATAGTCCGGGCATGATTTTCTATATTCGTCCAAATGGCAGAGGACAGAGATGTTTGGAGGTTTTTTGTGTGCTGGTGTCTCAAGTGTGGCACCCCTTTCAACCATAACAGGTTATAAGTCTTAGTATATATTCAACTTCAGCTGCGCTTTTGAGTCACTTTAACCTACGGAACTGGACCTCAGCTCTTTATCCAAACTGCCCTTAATTTATGCGCCTCCTACAATATTTGCCGGTCACCGTGTTACCATCTGTTGCTTCCATTTCGCGCACTGGCAACACATATGGGTAACGCAGGTCTGCATCTTGAGTGACTCTTGAGTATGATTAGGAATGTACAAGTGGGTCTCGTTCATGAACAGTGGATTGAGGCCTTAAGAAAGGCGAGCCTGAAAGTGGTTACATTTATTTTCGTGCCAGGACATGTGGGCGTTCGAGGCAATGAAAGAGCGGATCAACTGGCATCATGTGTGCTTGTGGCACAGGGCGATGGGGCAATGGATCATGCTGACATTTTGAATTCCTTAAGAGATATAACACGCGAGAGTGAGACTAATGTGGATGATGATTCCTTTTCAATGGCTAGGATTAATGATCAGGGATTGAAATGCGGTGTTGCTAGAAATGAACATTTTGGAGGGTGCAGAAGAATGATGGTCAACCAGCATAGGACCGGTACTGTCAGCAGAAGTGTAATGGCTGATACACTCAGGGAGAAATCGGAGCAACTATGGATGTTTGCAGTGATGATGATCTGACGACTAGCTAACATGGGTTTTAATTTGTAGTTAAATTTTTATTTTAGCCATGGTCATGTTATTCTTGGTGGTAAAATTGATCTGATGCTTAACCATGTCTTTATTTTGTATCTTCTAAAAATGTATCATCCTACATGATTTGATTGCAGATGGTGGTCCAATTCAGTGACAAGTGTGTTGACTGTGAGAAATTGTGTGGGGTGAAACAGAAGGATCTTGAACATTTCACCAACAAATTTAACACTCTTACAAAGGATGAAGTGACAGCGGCATTGTTAGTTTCAGGCAAAGATATAATTAGCATGCTGTCTCATATGGTGCCTTGTGTTGGCTGCAGGAAGAGGTATAATTTTTTTTTATCCTTTTGTTGCTTTTTTGCTTACTTAGCTCTGCTTAGCCGCTAATATCTACATTTTGGAGACCCGCTATGCTGAAAAACCGCTCAAATCTACATTTTAATATGAATTTACTATCGTGTTCTGCATAACGGAGACAAAGAGTTTTAATTAAACTTGTCTAATTTTTACAGTAAATGTTTTACATATGGTTTTTTAATTAAGCTTTTGCTATGAACATTTTTTAAGTGCATCATCTAATGCTGGGTTTCTCAAAGTGGGTAAAATTGTAACCAGATGTACGATAAGACACTTCAGATGGATGCTAAAGGGTCAAAAAGCAATAAGGGGGAAGATGAGGAATATTTAGGAAACACTGAGACAATCAGGAGACAGAAAAATTGAAGCAATCACTACTTAGTAAGTACATGAAAAAAGACAAAATTGTTCAATTCTAATAAGAATCACACTCTACCTGAAGTATGAGCCCATGCTTCTCAGAGCATTAGCAAGCTTCAGCAGAGAATGAAAAGCTATTGCATTATATTTAGATTTTAAAAAATAAGCCACTGTACATTCTGTAAGTTTTTATGTGAGGAATATTTGATTTCTTTAGCACATTCCTGTTGGTTGGTTGCTGATCCAGCGGTCCATGGGCTCTTGCCCAGTGCCACTGTGGGATATATGCATGTGTTTTGTGCGCTGTTGTTTTGTTCCATATGAGTTGTTCCATTTATCTGGCCCTGTGCATTCCTCTTAATTATGTCTTCACTTTGTCATTGGTTATATGCTGGTTTTATGTCTAAATCTTTTAGATTCTACATTGTTCTCAGTAACCCATCCCAGCTGTGATAAATTCTTTCCTCAATTACTTTTTCCATGTACGCTTCTTGTCTTCCAAAAATAAGAAAGCTTTAAAAGTGCTGACTTTTTATTCATACCAGAAAATATATGCAACATGTGTTGGCACGTAGTGATTTCAGATTTAACAATTTTTTTCTCTTGCTTTAGCTTGCCATGCCTAGGAGATATTATGCAACTATAAGCAGATTGTCACACCAATTGAGTGTGTGCTTTTTTGGGGGGGGACAACAGTCACATTTTAATTTCTTTTTAACACTTAGAACTGAACACCAAAAATTGTCACGTTAGTTCTTCATTCGCCCGTATGTTGCCGGGGCCCGAAAGGGGAGCAAAGAATAGCAGCACTGTTTACCTTCCTAGCATGTCGTAAAAGGCGACTAAGGAGGTTATGGGATGGAGTTGGCTGTCTCTGGGATGGAGTTGGCTGTCTCATTCCATATAGGGTCAGTGACCCAAAGCCATGCTGAAGTCGGATGTGTCAGGCCAAAGGAGCAGCAATGCTGTAAACCATGACACAACGCATTCTACATCCTGCTAATCTGCAGGAGTTTGAGAACGAACGAAGAAGTTCTTCATTAACTTAGAAAATAGAAGCAAATAGATTGTTTGTCCATATTGCTTTTGAGTATGAAATATTCCAAATAGTGGTGTGACACAGTGCAACATCACAGCCCTGACAGCTGTATCTTGTTTCCTGTTATCTTTTGTTGTGTGATCACACCACATATGTTCTTGTTATGCCCTTCTGCAATGTTTAAGACTCAGTTGCAAAAGGGAAATGCCTCTGCACCAACCATTGTGGCAAATTGTCGCCCCTCATTCCTCCCCAACTCAATTATTTAAAAATATTTTACAGTATTTCCCTGATTTAGAGTTGAGTGGGAATGTGCAACTCTGGTGTTTTTTCTCAAAAATACTTTGTCTCTGAGTGCCAGATATGGAGCTAAAGCTTCTTGTTAAGCTATACACTTTTTTTTTTCTACTTGATGTTGATGGCTGGATCTGATCATCCTGCTCATTGCCAGAACTACATGTCAAAATTATTTTCACTCATCACTAAATGATAAAAGCAAATCAAACAATTCTTTGTCTACATGAGTGTTATCTTAGCCATTTCCTAAGAGGTATAAAATAATAATTCGCATCTATCTATTCACTAAACCCTTTATTGCCTTTCAGAGTCAGGGGTAGAATAGTTCTCTGGGGATGGCCCTCGTGTGTCGCCTCTTTTATTTCGGTGGTCCATCGTTTTTGAGGTCGGCCTCTAGGTCTGCCATCACTGTATCTGCAACATAGCTTGCTGTCTGGTGGTAGTCTGCTGATGTGTGCAAACCATTTAATCCTTAAATCCTTATCAGCAAGCAGAGATGGCAAGCCGCCATTGACCATAATGCACTACAGATATAAAGCAAACTTTTAAAAGTATAAACACAGTATAACAAATTCCATTTTTGTAAAAGGGTCACATAGACCTAAATATTCTTGCAACTATTCCTGTTTATGGCTCAGGATGATGGTTTGTCATCCCTGCTTGCAAAAAAAGTAGTGAAGTTCAGTGTTCCCGTGCTTTCTAAATGGAATATGTGATTTCTTTTCTGAATGTGATAGATTAGAACACTTTTTAACCATTCTGAGACTCTGAAATGACATTGTGACTGGTCTAGCAAACCAACACTGTAGAACTAAAACACTTGTAGCAAACATGAAGAGTTCTCAGAAGATGACTTCTTCAAAAAGAAACGTGAACATAAACATCAAAACTGCACTATACAAAACGATCATCGTACCATCACTAAGCTACCAATATGAAATGCGGACACTAACAATAAAAACCAAAAGAATACAATGTTTAATACAGTTTTACAGCAGTCTACAGTTCTGTCTATTTAATTCAAGCATTTAAGCATTCACATTTTATGTTATGTTACAAAAATCTGATTCTTGTTTCATTATTTTTTCCCCAGCGTTGAAAGGTTATTTTACCAGTTGCAGAAGTCTCAGCACCCAGCCTTAGAGCCTTTAGTCATCACAGCACGAGGAGAAATGTCCATACGGCATGACTATTTGCTCAACCCTCGATTACTGTTCTCGTTATTTCATGTGCATGGGTTAGTGTACTATTTACATAAACTTTGTAGAATTAATCTTTATTAAAATATTGATAATAATTATCTAGTATAATTGTTATATTCTAGAGATAGGCAAAGATACTAGTGGGAGGGAATAATTATAAGATGGGCGGGTTAGTCTAGCAGAGTGCACCACCAAATCAAGACATATAGGATATTGGAGGTCCATTGCTGCCAACTTTTGTTTGCGGAGGCAGCACTTGATGAAAATGTTGTGTCTGATTATGGTTTATGTTATGTCTATTGAGATGTTTGTTTATCGCCGACAGCATGTTAAAGGTTAATTGTAACACATGTTCATACTTATCCTTGTTGATGTCATTGGTCATGTATAATCAATTTTTATTTGTTTTCAGATCTAAATTGCATTCTGTTGTCGAGTCCATGTCGAAAAGTAAGAAGAACAAGAGATGTAACTTGCATTCTCTAGAGACCCACAAGTCAAGGACAGTGGGGTGTGTATTACACATGTAATTCTCTTTGTTAGCAAATCTCCCTAGCATAGATGTTGTCAATCCACTCTGTTGAATAACGGGGTGTAGTCATGGTTTACATCCTGGTTGTGATATCTGCACTTTACCGCCGAAGACGGATGTGTCAGGCCATTGGCGCAAATAAAACGGCAACACAACGCATTTCCATTCTCTGGATTACATCCTGCTGGAAATCTAGTAGGACCATGGTCCTGTTATGATAGAATTAAAGCAGAAGGTTGAGAATGAACGCTGAAGGAGAAGAAGAATATCTGCACCTTCATATCAACCTGACACATCCGACTTCAGCAATGCTTCTGGGTCACTTTGACCCTATATGAGATGGGACAGCCAACTCCACCCCAGAACTTAATTAGTCGCCTCTTACGACATGCATGGAAGGTAAACAGCGTTGCTATTCTCTGCTCCCCTTTCAGGTCTTGGTGACACAATGACCTTTGTTCTTTTATTGTTAATTGTAATCATTGTCTTTCCCACCAGCGTGTTTGTAGATCCTGGAAGGAGAGCAAATAATAATAGAAAAAAAAAAATTAAGAACTCCAGTTGGATCTGTCTTGTAAGAGGATAATGTTCCTTCTAGATTCCCAAATTATAGTCCAGAGAATGCAGATTTATGTGCGCCAACGACTCAACACATCTGATTATTACCAGATTAAAAATTTGCCTTGTGTCTTTTATTCCAGGTGTGTCTTTCTTCTTCTGCGTCTGTTCTCAAATATCTGCAAATTAGGAGGATGTAGTCCATGTAAAGGAATGCATTGTGTCATCATTTACAGCGTATCTGCACTTTTCAGCCAAACATATCCGACTTCAGCATGGTTTCTGAGAAACTATAACCCTCTTTGGGATGGGTCAGTCAACTCCATACCCAGAACCTCCTCAGTTGCCTCTTGCAACATGCATGGCAGGTATACATCGCTCTATTATTTGCTCCCCTTTCTGGCTCAACAATACATGGGTATGCCAGGTGCCTATATTCTGGACATGGGAAAGGCATTATCACACTCATTAATTGTATGAGTCCATTTCTCATAAGAGGGTATGTCAGTCTGGTCGATGGCTCTACGGCTAGTTACAGCGGTAGAGCTCACCATCCTATCTCTTGTTCCATTCCCAGAACACAAGAATTGGCTAAAATTGAAATCGTAGCACAACATACTTCACTCTCCCCGGCGGAAATCACATGAAATTTGTGATTAAACAAGCGAACACAAACAGCACGAATGACCAGGCATGAAAGTTATGCCTTAATTTCTTGCTATCCAACAAGAGTTAGAGAATATTCTTGATATTTTCCAAATGTATTTATGTGATATTTTAACATCCTCCTATATTAACTCAAGCAGGTTTAATTATGAATCTCTAACATTATTTCTCCTTGCAGATGTTGGTTGGATGCTTGGGATGCCTTAGCAGAGTCTTGCAGAGGAAAAGTATTGGTGGTTGACATGAATGAGCTATTAACTACTATAGATACTTATCTAGACAAACATAAGTAAGCCTGTGATTTGTATAGTCATATTGAATTTAAGTATATCTTTTGTAACAATGTCAATAGCGATGCACGATCTCAACAAAATGGTCAAGCAATGCGTGTCTGTGGCTTTTATTGGATTTAATTATATCTGTTGTGGGTGTCTGTGGTTATGTCAGTAGTGACTCAAGATCTCAGCAAAAGGGTTGAACAATGCATGATGCTGGCTAGCTTTGACCTTGGTGACCAGTGTGTAAGTATGTGAACAAGTACGTGTATGGCTGGTTTACTAGCGATATAGTGTCAGATGTCCATCACATGATAAAAACACTGAACATATCAACGCTGAGGTCAGATGTGTCAGACCATTAATGCAAATAAAATGGCGACACTGCATGTTCCCATTTACATTACTGCATCTTGCTGGAAATCTAGTAGGACTATTATCCTGCTATAAGCGAGATCCCATGGAAACTTGAGAATTAACGCCCAAAAAAAAGAGATATTTTTTATATTCTGTGCTGGCTAACATACTTGATAATATTCCTACAATGCTGTATACCAGAAATAGTTTTCTTCTTCCATGCCTAGACAAATGGAACAGACTATAAGTTTCGGAACTCGCAAGTGTATTGCTGGGGCTTGGAAGGCAAGCAAAGAATAGCAACACTGTTTACCTTCCATGCATGTAATAGGGGAGGTTATGGGCTAAATTGGCAATCCCATACATGGTCAAAGTTGTCCAGAAACCATGCTGAAGTCGGATGTCAGGACACACGGCACAGCAAAACTGTAAACCATGACACAATGCATTCCGTTCTCCATACTACATCCTTTTAATCTGCAGGAGTGTAAGAAGGAATTCAAAAGAAGATCCATGGCTGATTTTTTTCCCATAGAAAATTGTAATACCTACAATATAATAGCAAAAGCCATGAAAGCGTAGAAAAGATCGTAATGGAGGGTATGACAGAGAGACCAAGATAGACCAAGAAGAAGAATAACACAAGATATAAAAAAAAACCACCTGAACATGACACGAACAGAATCAGCAAGACTGGCTAAAGATCAGCAGAATTTTCAGAAGGCTATGATGACTGCTACATCCTGTTCAGGATATGCTACCTGATGATGACGATTGCTATTTATCAGGCACATTTGATGACTGCCAGTGTATATACAGAACTGAAAGTCACTTTGACCATGAGCTGTGTGGGATCCTGTGGGTGAAGATGGACTAATAATGCTCATCATTAATCATAAACAGATTTTAATGTTCAACATGTGCATTTATTTCTGTTTTCGGCTTAGAAAAATTGGCTCCAAAACTTTGTCTACTTTGCAATCCTGTCTACTTCGATCTAAAACATTTGAGTGGTATTCCCATTTAAGAAGTGGATTTGAAGAAGGCATGACATGTCAAGATTATGTTGAATTCATTCTTCGACATTGATGGCCAATTTCATCATGAATATGTCACTAGAGGACCTAGTATCAATGCAGAATTCCATAAAATGGTCCAGCAACGCTATGCACAGATATTGCCATGAGGCAATTGTAAATCATTACAGTGGTTCTGCGCATAGCCATGCCCTGAGAGATTGCGCACAGGCAATTGTAAACATGACATGCTTCTGCGCACAGACATCACCCTGAGAAGTGGCGTGCAGGCAATTGTAAACATGACAATACTTCTGCACACAGGTCTATCATCGTGTAAAAATTCCTTTAATAATGCTTATTTTCATATGCAGTGTTGTCACAACCTTTTTTTTTTCTTTCCACAAAGTTTTCCCAATTTTTCTATATATCCAAATCGCAACTGCATCATTTTTTTGTCTTGTTTGTTCATTATCCATGTTTCTGAGTAATAAATTAATATGGAGTAGATGTAGCAATTCATAATTCTCATTTTTGTTTGTTTTGGATTTGTAAATGTTAATAGTTTCATCATCATTAATCACTATATCACTAGAAGTTTACATTTGTCTTAGTTTGTATTCTTGACTTCATTGTGTCCGCAGATTTTGTGCTGAGTGTAAAACTAAGGTAATGCTAGCGTATAGCATTCTGATTGGTGAACATGATAGTTCGTCAGAGAAAGGGTACTGTGCTGCCCTGTATGAGAACTTGCATTGCTGTGCTAAAGAACGACATGTGCATGTTTTGAATGACACCGAATTCATTGCTCAACTGCTGGAGAAAGCAGAGCCTGAATTTATTGGAGGGTAAGTATATATATAATGACCATGCTCTACAAGATTAAAATGGGAACTGCTTGCCAGCAACGGGTGGAATTGTTTGGGAAATCTAGACAAGAGGTGTAGCCCAGGGTGCTCACACTTGTCTTTTGATCGAAAACCAATCGTTACCAGGAAGCACGAGGAGTATGTGCCTTAGGGGGCCTTGGCTATCTGCTAGCCCTGGAACAACTCCACCAATAACCTTATTGGTTATACAGTTTTATTGCAGTATCACTTATTTATCGACTTTCATTTTATTCCACAAGGTTCTGATAAGGGATAGCTATAGGAGATATTAGTAAATATTTAATAGGTCAATTATATAAAATATTTGCATGCTGTTGTTGTTAATCAATTTTGTTTAACTAAATTATTTATAGGAAAAAGGATCGACATGCCAAGACATTAGATATTGCGCAGGAAGAGATATTAACTTGTCTGGGTATTCACATATTTGAGCGCTTGCACAGAATTTGGCAGAAGTTACGCAGTGAAGAGCAGACATGGCTTATTTTATTCTACATGGGAGTGGACACTTTGCGTAAGAGTTATCAGGTACTTACCCAGTTATTGTATGAATGTGTACTTCTTCTTCTTTCCCCCTGTACTTCTCTTTTACCCTTTAAGGATGTCGAGGGAGATACAATGTTCTTGTTTTGCTTTTCTGGCAGCTTCAGATAATGTTATTTGATGTTCGTGTAATGTCTCTTTAATGTTGTCGATCCAGCATACTCTAGGTCTACCCCAGGCTCTTCTTTCTGGTTTGTACATTTAGTCTAAATTTTTGAGGTAGCATTTTGTTTCAAAGTATTTTTTGGTTCCAAGTATGAGTATATATCTGCCTCATACGAACTGAACTTATTTTCTTTCTGAATTTTCTAAGCATTCTTTTAAAGAAATAAGTAAATAATGATCATTATTGGAGATTGAAACAGACTACTTAATATTCATTTCAGGCTGATTTATCCAGCTTCATTGATTTTGAGTCACTTTGATTATTGGAAAATCATCATGGAGATTTCTCCTTAGTTTCTCAAACCTCCTTAGTTACATCATTACATCTTATAAATGTATAGTATGCTGAAGTTGGATGTGTCAGGTTGAAAGTGCAGATATCACAGCTAAGCTGTAAACCTCGATACAACACATTCTGTTCTCTGAACTACATCTCTGCACTTTTCTTCTGCTGCGTTCGTTCTCAAAATACTGCAGATCAGCCGGATGTAGAACGGAATGCGTTGTGTCATAGTTTACAGCATTGCTGTGATATCTGCGCCTTTCGGCCTGACACATCCAACTTCAGCATGGCTTTGGGTCACTGACCCTATATGGGATGGGACAGCCAACTCCATCCCATAACCTCCTTAGTCGCCTTTTACGACATGCATGGAAGGTAGGGTTGGTTGGTTGGTTGCTGATCCAGCGGTCCATGGGCTCATGCCCTTTGACCTAATGCTATTAGCTGGCATTATATTGCTGGGAAGTCTGTGGATTATCTGCCCACCCCGGGACAGAGCCAGAGAATAACTATCACACCTCCAGGAAGGTAGGTTTCAACCTATGCACTGCTCCTCGCCACTGTAGCCAAGATAGGGTTCACTGCACTCATTCCCCGCCACCAGTTGACTACTGGTTATGCCGAACTTCTCTATTGCTCCAGGCATGCAACCAAATGTTCAAGTCAAAAGGATTGTCACGTCCTGAGTCACTGTGCCTCTATGATGGGCCTCAGCCATAGGAAAAACAGTGATGTCAGTTTCCTCCTCCTCAGTGCTGCACAGTACATCTCTGGCTGGCTCCCAACAACAGAGGGTGCATACATATATATTCAGGCAAACATGTAAAACATTTCAACAAAAAACAAAATCATAATTGTATAGATGACGTGCCATGAAGCTTCTATAAGAAGATAACCTCAATATAACGGCATGTCATCCACTAAGGTTTTCTGTTGCATGGATGGTATGTCTAGTGGGCCATTGGTGAGACCCACAGACGCAACCACATGCGTAGACATGGAAGGTAAAGTGTTGCTATTTTTTGCTCCCCTTTCGGGTCCCGGCAACACACAGGATATCTCTGCACTGATCTGCAGGAGTTTTGAGAACACGCACTGAAGATACATGCATGGCACAATGCAGTATTGCTATTGTTTGATCTCATTCCACTTCTGTCCAGTCCAAATCCACCCGGACCTGTAGAAGGCAACAGACTTGCCTATGTGACAATCTTGGCAATCAACACAATCTTCTTCAGCGTTCATTCTTAAACTCCTGCTGGATCTCTCTTGCAGCAGGACCATAATCCATTCTAGATTTCCAGCACGATGTAGTCCAGAGAATGGAAATGTGTTGTGTTGCCATTTTATTTGTTCCAATGGCCTGACACATCAGTCTTTGGTAGAAGCATAATCAATGGCCTGTATGCAAACTTGTAATGTTCTTTGAATGCTAACATGTTATCCCAATATTTCAGACTGCCTTAGAAGAGAAGCAAGGAGCTTCTAACTTGGAACTTTTGTGTGAAGAACTGCAAGAGAAAGAAAAAAAACAAGAAGTTAAAAAGGAGATAAAAAGACAGAAGAAGAAGCAGAAGAAAGCAAAAGCTCAAATTTGCACCAGTGACAACAGTAAATCATGTTCAGAAATTTTGGTGACAGAAGTTCCTTGCAGGGTAAGATCAAATCATTTATATGTTTATCTTAAATCATGTATATCTTAAGATTCCTGACAATTATCACTCTAGCTATTTAATCATTACACCTTGACCGTGACACCCTGGATGCTTACATGTCCTCAACTGCATAGGCCATGGACAAACATTTTCCATTTCTCTATATCATTTATATATTCTCAACCTCATTTCATGTGTTCATATGTCTTCATTCTTTCCTTTTTCTCCTGTGTATTCCTTGTCATTGACATTCTAGTTATATCTTTACTAGTTTTCTTAGTGTACCCAAAACTGTCTCCATATTTTCCCTTAACCTTACTATTCACTAGATATCTTAGTCTATTTGTCTCCATATCTTTTAATTTCTTAGTTTGCCACCAAATGTTTAGTATTCTTTTTTTAAGCTATTATTACAAATATCTAATTACCAGAAAGAATCTGATCATCAAGCAGTAATACAGATACAAAAGTAAATAATTAACAGTGCTACATAAACCCACTACTACTAATAAAAATGTAACAGAAATAATTACAATAAAAAGAATAAGGATGAAAATTATTTATATTCCGATCTAAGATCTTCATCAGAACACACAAATACATTTTTTTTAAACAGAATACGTAAAAAAAAAAATATGCAAAATGTTTAAAATATATGTAGTTTATAAAACAACCGTTTAAAGGAAAAATGGATTGTGACTTTCCGTGCAATACATTCAGGAATAAAAACATTAACGCTGTGAAAAATGTGTGCATAATGAAGAAATGTACTAGAAATAATGTAGAGTAAGATATTACTGAGATAAGGAAATGAGACGACTACAAAAGAGATTAGAAGACTTAAGACGATAGATTGGGACAATGGATTGTGTAAATATCAATACAGTAGATACAATGCTGAAATCGACTGAGACAGCATCTATACCACGGACGCAAGGTTGAGACATTAACATCAAGACCATAAACACAAATATTAGGAAACGACTGTGCCACATACACCAGAAGACTAAGACATAATGAATTGATAGACTGAGACATCTCTGCCACTGGTGTTGTTCGCCTATCACAAGTGATCATCATCATCAAGTGCCATCTCCGCAACGAAGGTTGGCTGCAACGTATCTCCAACATCTCTTGTCTTGGTGGTGCACTTTGCTAGACTGTAACCTGTCCATCGTGTAATGTTACTCTCCCACTTGTATCTCTGCCTACCTCTTGCTCGCTTCCCTTTGACTTTATCCTCAAGTAAGGTCTTCAATAGGGTGTCATGTCTTTTAATGTGTCCAAAGTATTTTATTTGCCTGATCTTTATTTCTCTTAGTAGTTCTTTCTTCATATTAAGTGTTTTTAGCACCTCTTTATTTGTTTTCTTCTCTTTCCATGATGTTCTCCCTATTCTTCTATATACCCACATCTCAAAGGCATCAATTTTGTCTTCTAATTGTTTATTTAGTGTCCATGTTTCTGAGCCATACATTAATATGGGATAGATGTAGCATTTTATAATTCTCATTTTTAACTTGTTTGTAATTTGTTTAGATATTAATAATTTCCTCATGTCATTGAAGGTACTTTTAGCCATTCCTATTCTCCTTTTAACTTCTGTTTCACGTCTGCCATCATTTGTGATAATGGTTATTATCACAAGTGATAATAACCATTTATTACATCTGCTTTTTAATAATTCAGTTATGTCCTTGTCTGTGCGTTCATAAATAAACTTATGCAGGCCACGAAGGTCCTTGTCCAAGTTGGGAATGGTATGATCATTTAGATTATGTAGGCTAGCTATGCAGTGAATACTATCACATTGTGGAATACCTGGAAATGAGAAAACAAATCGACTGGATAAGGAGGAATCTGCTGATGACATCCAAATGTGCTAATAACTTACCATCAAAAGAAACATGATCAAAGCAATTAGAAAGCCAACTCAGGATGACTACCAAATTATGAACAGACCAGACGACGTTGTCATTCAAAACAGGACACAACTGACTCCGCAGCCACATGTATACTTCTTCTGCGATCAGTTTCCTATGCTAGGAAGTCTATACAGGAAGGAGGGCCGCCTCCATGAATTCAATCATCAGCAAGAGGTCCTCACAGTTGCCACACAGCTTTACCTTCATGTCTGCCTCTTTGGGTCATATTTTAGTTCTCACGTCATCGAAAAGTGGGTATAATGTGTTCTGGAGTCTGGGGATCCTTTTGACATGGGAATTGGTCAGTTTGAACAACCTTCATTTTATGAAGAATGCACACGACTCTGGGGGAAACCAGTTGATTTCCCTGACCATGGTCCTAGAAAATATGTTAGCCCTGCATAATTGAAAACCTTGGAGCCAGGGAATTGGCTGGTCACATGGACATCTCTGACAATAAGGGATGCTTGGCAGGGGAACTGAAAAGCTTATGACTCCAACTCTGTATGTTTTAGAAAGGTCCCAAAACCCATAGAATAAAAACCCCATTGCACAAAGGAAGTAAGAGCTGGTGACTTGTAAACAATACAATAACATATGTTTCTGTATAGTGTGTTTATTATAGACAGTGTCATCTCTGTTCTCGCTTTTATATTACCAGAAATTATTGGGAAGTCGTGTAGCGCACTGGCTTTGCATATGAGTGGTGCTGTGTTCATTTCCCAGTTGAGGCGGAAATGTTTTTAAGATCGCAACGGCTCCCGGGTCGACCCAGCCTTAAATGGGTACCGGATTAATCCGGGAAGTAAATACTGTGAGGGAGAGAAGATGGCTACCGCCCTCATTTGCAGAGCCTGTGAAATGTGAGATCGCTAACATCTCACACCCCTACGGCATTAATAAATGCTATGGGTTATTTTACTATTACCAGAGACCACAAGGAGAGAAAAGAATATCGACACTTATTTGCCACACAAGTTGTAAAGAGGTGACAAAGGATGTTTTGGGACGGATTTGGCTGACTTATTCCATAGTTTATATCCTTAGCTCTCCAAAAGTTTTTGGCGGACATTGCATCTTTGTCCTTTTTTTTTGTGTGTGCAGACTCCTAGGTGATTGGAAATGTTTGATTTTCCATCACTGTGAATGAGTCAGCAATTCTGACTGAAGAATGAATGAGATAGATTACTAGGGTTTCAACATTGAGTGCTGTGCTCCTGGCAGGACATCTTAATGCTGGAAAACCTCCCTTCAGGGACTAAATATGATCATGAACTTCCCATACACAACATCTATGAGAAAACCATACATGGGTCCAGGTGTCACCTCAGTTAACAACTGAGAAGAACTGATGTTTTTGTCTGAAACACTATGGGCTGTCAAGAGCTACCAGCTCACATCTAACGGGGTGCATGCGGTTGCATCTGTGGATCTCACCAATGGCCCACTAGACAAACCACCCATGAAACAGAAAACCTTAGTAGATGATGTGCAGTTATATTGAGGTTCTCTTATGGAAGCTATGTAGCATGTCATCAATACAATTATAGTCTCCCTCTGAGTAGAAGGCTCCTTCTATGGCATTGCACTAAGCTGAAGTCTCCTGGGTATGAAAGAAAACTCCAAAAAAAAAAACAAACACTGCACATAAGAAGTTAGAGTTAATTACTCGCAATTCCTGGGGTTCTCAAACAAACAGCTAAAGGGATTATATCATAATCATCTACGGGGCCCATTTACTATTTGTTTTCATCCCTCTCTTTACTTTCTTTCATTTTATCACCAACCCACAATATGCATTGTCAAGTCAGGAAAGGGAAGCAAAGAAAAGCAACAGTGATTACCTTCCATGCATGTCATAGGAGGTTATGCTGTGAAACTGACTATCACGTCCCATATAGTGACCCAGAAGCCATGCTGAAGCCAGATAAGTCTATCCTGAATATGGACTCAACTGCTGTATATATTGCAGCAATGCTGTAAACCATGACAAAGCATTATGTTCTCAAGATTACATCCTGCTAATCTGCAGGAGTTTGAGAATCAACGCATACGATCAGCAATAGCCATTATCTAAATAATTGTAACGCTTTATCTATTACTAAAAAAAATTAGTTTTCTCAAGAAAAATTGTTTAGTTTGACAGCACATTTTATAAACAATTTTTGTTTAACTGTCTATAACTGTCTATTTGCAGTGTCCAAGAATGGGACCTGGTAATTCTACCAAGAGCACCAATAACAACCATCATCACGTGCATCACTACAATAGAGGTCCTTGTAGTGATGCCAATTTCAATTCTCTTACCTTGTCCTTGCAAAGTTGTGACCTTAACCTTCAAGGTCGGCATGGTTCAGGTCATGATCCAGGAATAAGAACTGGTGCAAGGAATGGTTGGCTGTATGTGGCTGATGTTGACAGTTGTGAAAGTTGCAGCATGCATGGCTCTAACGAAGGATCAGAAGGTTTGTCTTTATTGTTCAAGATCGTTTCTAGGCCAGAATTATTCCTGTCCTATTTTTAATATATGCACTCTGTTGGTCACTGAACTAATATGGGTCCAATATTCCTTGATACGCCTCAGTTGTTTTCTTCTCATACGCAGTCTAATGTCTGCACATCAAATTTAATTTTGTTGTGAAGACATGTTATCTAGTGTTGCGTGATACCATGTTGCTGGTGGGCCTCTTGACCTGGTATCACCAGCACCAGTAATTGCTTAGGCAGGATTGTGGTCCTGATCGATTTCAGGAATGACCCATCCAATATTAGTTTCCATCCTCTATTGGCTGGACTAATCCTTATCTTCACTTAAAGGAGTTTGGTGGCCTTGTTGTAGATCTCATGTATGAATTCAGGGAATTGTACTTTTTTAATCTACTATTTGTAAAACATTTCTTGCTTGTCTGATTTACATGTGTGCTTTAACCTTTAATGATGCATTTTGGCCAAATTATGTCATGTCTTGATTGCGGAAGGCGAAATCTGCCGCCCAGTGTGTTTAGCCCGAATCCAAACGAAAAATGCCAGATTGGTAATGTTTTGGCAACATAAATTAGACATTTCATCTAACTTCCTGTTTCTATTGTTAAAATGGCGATAGACGATGTCGTGTGATTATGAAATTGACATCCGAGCACTCTGTAGGCAGTGGCATGACAGTGAATCGAGTTTAGTATACTTTTCGTTCATTGTATATTCAGTGAAATCATTATTATTCGGGTGGAAATGTGGAAAACTTGCGAGGTAAGTTCTTCATATACATTATTTAAAATATACCACGCGGTTTCCATTATGTAAAATATATAATAGTCAACAGATTTCACAGCTTCCGATCGATAAAAAATATGGTAGGCCTAGATCTAGATAGGTATAAATCTGTCTTTATCACTTTCTCACACATCTCGTATCACACACACACACACACAAACAAAACGTACACCAATATATGCAGAATTTAATTCTTTATTTATATGTGCAAGTATTATTTAAATATCTGTAACAACAAAATAGTTATTGCGATTTCAAAATAGCCACCAACGATTGCATAACATTTCCAAAAACTAATTCCACAGCAGGAGAGAAATTACGTAATTGTAAACACAGCGTGCTAAAGGTTAAATTACAGGAATACCTCTGCGCTGTAGTTGTTACGGATTCTAATACCAACTCTGTCTTGTCAGAGATAATACACAATAATATGCATTGTTTTTCTAGCATTACAAGATGATATAAATCATGTCTTCTGCTAGCTGGCATGTCTTCTATTAATTTTTTAGTACAGGGGTATTTCTTTTTCTTCTGTGTTCATTCTCAAACTATAGATTAGCAGGATGTAGTCAGGAGAACAGAATACTGTGTGCCATGGTTTGCAGCTTAGCTGCAATATCTGCAGCTCTCGTTCTGACACATCCAACTTTAGCATCGCTTCTGGGTCACTTTGACCCCTATGAGATTGGATATGCAATTCTACCCCCAAACCTCCTTAATAACCTCTTACAACATGCATGGTGGGAAACAGTATTGCTATTATGTGCTCCCCATTCTGGTCACTGCAAGACACAGTCAATGTAGAAGTTCTTCTTCAGTGTTCATTCTCAAACTCTTACTGGATCTCTCTTGTAGGAGGACCATGGTCCAACTATATTTCCAGCAGGTTGGCTGTGCCTCAGAACTGGTTACAACAAAATGTGACATCACCTATACATCAAATTCAAAATAAGTACAACTGGCCTTTGCCACTGCAGCCTAGTGAATATGACAGCTTAATTTATCTTATAAGACTGTCCCCAGTGTGCTGAGCTGAAAGACATGACAAAGTGCTCTCTGAAACAGACTATATCATTCTATAACAGACTATAACATTCTGGGGTTCCAACCTGACTGAGGGGTAATCACCAAAGTAGATAAATTTTATAAGCAATTATTTGAAGCAAAAGTGTACTGTCTATATGTTATCCATGTTTACAAGAAGACCTATTGGCCCTTATAGAACTAATACGGATTTTATATGTTTGTTGTTACTGAGGATACTTCAATACCTGTACAAGATGTTCGTCGTTGTTGTAATAGTTCGTCTTGATTGGTCCGTTCTCAGTGACATGAGTGCAGTTTGAATGTCTTGACAAAATCGCATCTTTTTTTTTAGATGCGGTTAGTCAAGTGCGGGAAAAACCCATGGACGATAGTTGCTAGGTGATTTGGTGCCGTTGAACGAACTGGTTCAATTCCCGATGCTCTCGAGTAGATAAACTAAACTAATCACCATAATCAAACTAATCAAAAGATCTGTTGCTCCAATGTCCAAAACTGACTGACATTTGACAAAATCTTCTTCCAACCATTCACAATACACATCTGCATTACAGCTGAGGAGGATCTGTGTTTTTGTTAGAAAGGCTTGGGGCTATCAAGTGTGATCCTTGCTCAAAATCACTACATCATCATCATCTATTTCTCAGCAGATCTAGACATAACTTCAAGCAGATATGACATGATCTAGAACTTATAAGTGTATTAATATTGTTGTATTTCAGAAAGTGAATGCTCAGGTTCGTTTACAGACAGTGTTGATAGTTGTGAATGTGATATGCTCAGAACATCAGTGAAGAAAGGAAGCCATAAGAAGGTTAGTAAAATGTTTTTATATTTCTTTGGCATTCATATCCTCAAACTCCCACTGGGTCTCTTGTAGCAGGACGGTGATCCTACTAGATTTCCAGCAGGATGTAGTCTAGAGAATGGAAATATGTTGTGTCACCGTTTTTGTTCGTACATTGACCTGATGATTGCTCATATTACATAATCATTTTCTGTATTAACCTTTACTAGGCCACACTGGTATCAGCGAGAATTAAATTTCCACCAACCTTAGAATAGCTAAACACATTATCTGCAACAGCTGTAAACAACAATGAATGGGCCGCTAACTCAAAAGGAAGAGTGCTATATGCAGAATGTCCCAACCAAATCCACACCGCAGCATAAATAGGCCACCTCACAAAAATCAAAACAATATTTAAGCTGCGAACAACACATGTACAACTTAACGAACAAGAATTACCACTATCTTTCAATAGAATTACTGGGCCATTTGTGTGACCCACAGATGCAACCGCATCTTGGACTTCTAATAAAATCTCTATCAAATTTCTCAATGAAAAAAAAAACCAGAGAAACATAAATCTGAAGCTAAAAATAATATTTTTTACCTGGCATTAACCTTTAGCAAGCCAGATTTAAAAATATGAAACGTCTCCCTGCCACCGGATTCTTTTTTGAAAATTTGCATTATTGAGGGTGACTGTTTTGAAAATGTGATAATTTTTTGGTTGTTAGAGATATTTAAATAATATTTGCACATATAAATAAAGAAATGAATTCTGCATATATTGGTGTAATTTATGTACGTGTGTGTGTGTGATGCCAGACATGAGAAAGTGGTAAAAACGTTTTTCACAAAAAACATATTTTATAACAAATAAAGAGGGAAAACATTAGTAAAAAAATAACTTACCTTACTTATCGAATTCCTTGGCAACACTGTACACTAAATCGCACGCAAATATGTTGTATTTATGTTGTTTCATTGCGAAATTATCAAAATATAGCTGGGGGAACTGTATAAAACATGTAGATTTGCAGTAAAATCGTTCCTTGATCTTAGGCCTAGAGTCATTTTTTGTGCCACTTCAACATATTCGATATCAAACATGTACAAGTCCCCCAAACCACGCGGCATTCTGTATATTCACTGCTGTGAAACTAAATAATTCATGATTCAAGCCACGATTCAATGTTATTTTATTCTAAATACGATGAAAGAAAGGTCTATAAAACTGATCCACCATCATGGTATTGTACCGGTGTGTAGATGTGGTCAGATTAATTGCTATTACACATGTACTTTCTAACTTGACATCTTAACAACGATCATGTCGGAAGGAGAGAATGTCCCTGCTTCGATTGCGCATGCCACGAACTATATTCAGGCTGTGGTAGGCCTATTTCGCACAATGAATCATTGAGCGAGTGCATCCGACAACAGTAAACAGCCGCCATCTTTTTTTGTCGATCACGCTTAACCAAAGTGCGGTGAAGGTTAAGAACAGAGTTTACTGCGGACATGGAGAGACAATTACAGGCCTTCGAATACAATGATTCCTTGTCAAAAACAATACTGTAGGGAACCGTCGAAGGTGGAAGAAGCAGAGGAGGGAAAATAAAGACATGAATGGACAGGACAAGATTTTTTCTCACATCTACATCGTTGAAGATACAAATAGCTGGAGGACTTTGTCTGCTGCAGCAATCAATGAAGTAACCCCTACTACCCTGGCTTGTTACAAGATTATAGATTAAGAACGAGTGAAACTCTTACTTGTTTAGAGTGATATCATCATGTGATGTTTTCTAAATTTTTGTGTGTATTCTCAGCAGGTTCATTTATCATCAGGGTGCCATGTTGATAGACTTGCATTCCACACCAGTGAACAACCTTCGCTACAGGAGCTTTTAGATGTAAGATTTGTCTGCTGTGGCTGAATTTGTTCTAGTATTTAGCGGTTATTGATAATGTCTGTGGTGGTTGTGTGAAATATTCATTTGGTGGTGTGTGTGTGTAGGGAATGACCTCTCCTCCGTTCGACACGGTTGTAAATGGGTGTACCTAGCGCATGGGTTATTGGAGGTAAAGACAGTAAGAAATGGAACGAACTGGCCACCCCACCTAATAGTTGCTGCAGCTTAGTACGAGGCGTGTTCAAATGAAAACGGGACTTGTGGATTTATTTTAAAAGTATCATACGCAATTTAATATTTTCAACGGAATTGAACAAAGCAACCACTTGTGAATAAGAATGCACCTGGGTTCATCAGAAAAAATCTCCGTATGCATTTAGGCAAGCATCCCACTGTTTAGGTAGACGTCGAATGCCGTCCGAGAAAAAGTTGCGTGGCTGTTCTCTGAACCATGTGGTCACCGCTGTTTTCACGTCTGCGTCGCTGTTGAAACGCTGTCCCTTTAGTGCTTTCTTCAACGGTCCGAACAAATGGAAATCACACGGGGATAAATCGGGACTATAGGCTGGGTGATGAAGAACTTCCCAATTCTTCTTTGCCAATGTTTCCTGCACAATTTTTGCGACGTGTCAACATCAATGCCGCCCATTATAAAGACACTTTAGACAAGCTGCATAAGGCCATCAAGGCTAAGCGACCAGGCAGACTTTCTCAAGGTGTGATTCTTCTCCACGACAACGCTCGTCCGCACGTCGCAAAAATTGTGCAGGAAACATTGGCAAAGAAGAATTGGGAAGTTCTTCATCACCCAGCCTATAGTCCCGATTTATCCCCGTGTGATTTCCATTTGTTCGGACCGTTGAAGAAAGCACTAAAGGGACAGCGTTTCAACAGCGACGCAGACGTGAAAACAGCGGTGACCACATGGTTCCGAGAACAGCCACGCAACTTTTTCTCGGACGGCATTCGCCGTCTACCTAAACAGTGGGATGCTTGCCTAAATGCATACGGAGATTTTTTCTGATGAACCCAGGTGCATTCTTATTCACAAGTGGTTGCTTTGTTCAATTCCGTTGAAAATATTAAATTGCGTATGATACTTTTTAAATAAATCCACAAGTCCCGTTTTCATTTGAACACGCCTCGTACATGGAGAATTACCTTCATCCCTGATGGCAGATTTCTGCCAAGGGACCTAACTTTAGTAGATAAAACATCAATAAACAAAACTGAGCAGTTTTAAATTAGAGCAGTAGATTCATCAATCAGATATTTTTCAATCAGACATTCATCAATCATGGTGCCCTCTTCCCCTGCTGTCATTAATTCTGCTTTCAGCTATTAATCTTTCCATGCTGTATAATTGAAGCAGTAGATTCATCAATCAGACATCATTAGCTCATCAGAAAAATTTTGCCATAAATAAATAATTGATTAAATGATTGTCTATTTCAGGAACTGAGTTGGGTAGATGGTGAAGACGACGACCCTGGTATATCAGAAGAAGAGATTCTTGCATTTAAAGAAAGAAAGCTGGAAGTGGATAGTAAACGGCAGAAACTAAGACAGAACCTTCGGCAACGCTTTGAGGAGCTGCATCAGTCAAAGCATGTCAGCACAGCGTAAAGAGCACATTGGTTTTGTCACCATATGTTCAACCGAGGGGTTGTTAGCATCGGAATAGGAAGACAATTCTTCATGTTAATTTACATTATTTAGCAAGGAAATTTTCATGATTTAAAACATAATGACATCAGTTAGCTTGGTTCTGCTTTTATGTGCAAGTTGTGAAGATTCATTTCTGTGGGATTTTGGGGGGGGGGGGTTGTGTTGATCCAACTCATTTCATTTGTTGTGTGAGAAGCATTGTTATATTGTTATTTCCTTTACCTGCATACTCGTTAGCTTACCAACTGTCACTGAAAACTATGCCCCTAACACTACTATTCTTATGAACCTCATTACTGCAAAAGGGGACTTAGGTGTGTTGGTGGCAACATATGAATATCAGTCATGGTTCACTAATAGGGTTACTGTATGTCCCGGTTTTGAAGAACTGGCCTGGTCTATTTTTATTATGTTGTGGTTTCTATAACATTTACTCTTTTTTTTTTATTTGTTGCGTGTGCATGAATCAACACACATAATAATGCAAGCCTGCTAATAATCAGTATAGGAGCATTCAATCTATTTGTCAATGATCGCTGCACATTTTCTATAGACCTGTTATTGTTTTCAGCATAGTATGGGGTTGTCAGGGGTCTACAATTAGATATCTTTCAATGACTAAAATAAGTTTTCAGCAAAGTTTCCCCATGTGTTTTGTCATATTAAAAAAAAAAAACAAGGAATCTCTTAGAAAAGTTGTTTGTAGTGAAAAATATTAAAGTATTTGTGTCTGGCTATTGGCGCACATAAAATGGCAACACAGCGCATTTCCATTCTCTGGACTACATCCTGCTGGAAATCTAATAGGACTATCATCCTGCTACGAGATCCAGTGGGAGTTTGAGAATGAACGCTGATGAAAATGAATGACCTTTGGCATACTCTCAGCGATAGTATTTGCTAGACAATGAATTTTGAGCCACTGTGTACGATTTAGTCTCCCGTTGCTATGCATATCTTTCTTCATGCAAATGGTGATTGTACGGCCATATGTTGCCAGGTCTCAAAAGGGGAGCAAAGAATAGCGATACTGTTTACCTACGATGTGTGTTACATGAGGGAGATAAGGATGTTATGAGGTGGAGATGGCTGTCATATCCCATATATGATTAAAGTGATCAGGAAGCCATGCTGAAGTCAGATGTATCAGGCAGAAAGGCACAGATATCACAGCAAAGCTGTAAACCATGACACAGTAGATTCTATTCTCTGGACTACATCCTGCTAATCAGCAGGAGCTTGAGAACGAATGCAGAAAATGATTGTAAACTAGCATCATTCATCCTGGTAACACAGAGATTTAAAATAAACATAATAGCTTCCTATTCTGTTAGTTCTCAAAATTATTAGGCAGTGTTATAGATGTCTAATGAATACTTTAGGCAGTGTTATAGATGTCTAGTGAATACTTTAGGCAGTGTTACAGATGTCTAATGAATACTTTAGGCAGTGTTATAGATGTTTAGTGAATACTTTAGGCAGTGTTATAGATGTCTAGTGAATACTTTAGGCAGTGTTATAGATGTCTAGTGAATACTTTAGGCAGTGTTATAGATGTCTAGTGAATACTTTAGGCAGTGTTACAGATGTCTAGTGAATACTTTAGGCAGTGTTATAGATGTCTAGTGAATACTTTAGGCAGTGTTATAGATGTCTAGTGAATACTTTAGGCAGTGTTATAGATGTCTAGTGAATACTTTAGGCAGTGTTATAGATGTCTAGTGAATACTTTAGGCAGTGTTATAGATGTCTAGTGAATACTTTAGTCAGAGCCATCTCTGGATTCTGTCAAAAAATTAGGCAGTGTTATAGATTCTTCTTCTTCAGTGTTCATTCTCACTGGATCTCTCTTTTAGCAGGATCATTGTCCTACTAAATGTCCAGCAGGATGTGATCCAGAGAATGGAAATGCGTTGTGTCGCCGTTTTATTTGCGCCAATTGCCCAACACATCCGACTTCGGCGATAGTGTTATAGCTGTCTAGTGAATACTTTAGTTAGAGTCATCTCTGGAATCTGTTAAAATTTCTAACATCTGTTTGAGAAAAGTTCTTCACTCTATCATTCCAGTTATGAATGGTTGGTTGGTTGCTGATCCAGTGGTCCATGAGCTCATGCCCTTTGACCCAACAAGTTATAAATCATTACTGGAACACTGCTGATGCTGATAGCACTTTCAGATTACTGAATAGTATGTAGGAAGATTCTTCTTTAGAGTTCATTTTTTTTATTTGCACCAATGGCCCGACACATCCGTCTTCAGCAGAGTAGGGAGGTTAAAACACACAATTTGTTTAGGTGACATTTAGTACATTTGTCATCTTTTGAGGATGTGGAGATGATGTCACCTCTTCATCGTGTGATATATTCTTTCCAGAATGTGATCTTCCTTGCGGATTCTCTGAACACTCCACGATTCTGGGCAAGTTGACCTGACACAGGTAGAGATATGTTTAAACAATCTGATAATCATTGCACCATTTTGTTCTTGGGCGCCCTCTTCCCCTGTTGTCATTAACTCTGCTTTCAGCTTTTAATCTTTCCATACTGTTATGTTTCTTTATATGACCAAAAAAAGATAGCTTTCTAGTTACGGTCCCTTCAACGTTTATTGATCTTAACGCTCTTGATTTGTCTTTTTTGGCTGTCCATGGTGTACGTAAAATTCTTCTGTAGCATCTCATTTCAAATGCAGTGATTCTTTTTGCTACTGTTTTATTTAATGTCCATGCCTCACAATTGTATTTTGACTATGCTGCTGGTACACTTGCCAAACATTTTTCATTTGGGCAAGTTTCAATGTCGCCATTGCATTCTTCTCTTGATTTCTTCAGCGCAGTCTCCTGAGCTGTTTATGTTTGTGCCCAAATACTCAAAATTTGTTACATGCTCGTGTTCGAAATTGTCAATTACTATCTTTGGTTGCGCTTTCACTTAATCTGTTGTCATAATTTTTGTTTTCTTCATATTTAAGAACAGGTTTTGGGCGTCAATGTATTTTTGTTATTGATAGTAATATTTGCTTTAGACCATCTTTGTTTGTTGTTAAGGGATGTATCATCAGCATATCTAATTTCTGGGACATGCTGTCACCTTCTGAGTTGATAAATACATTGTCTTTCACTGCTGTCTTTCAATCCTTTCTGAACGAATCAGGTTCGAGTCATGTTTGTTATCTTTTTATTTTTATCATAAAACCAAGCTTCTATATTTTATTATGACGGCACGATAGCAGAGTTGATAGCGAGCTTGCCTCATATAAAACTGTGTGGTTTTTGGCGCTGGCGATCCACATTGTGCTTGCGATACACTTGGTTGTATTAGTGGCACTTAAATAAACAGTGGTTGAATAACAATGTCCTGTACAAGATAAATTTATAATTTTATTTTCGATTCCATCTGAAGCCACTATTTTGTTGTTTAGATATGTTGTTTGTGTTTGTCAGAATCAAAAGTCTGTCGGTCTGTGTGCTGCTACCAATGGAATTCAAACACATAAACAAATTTGTGTGTATGTGTATCATATTCAGCCTACGTTAGAACAAATGTGTTTAGAAGACTTGCTAGCAGTGACAATTTGGGGGTGAGCGATATCTCAGGCTTATTGAGTAAATGGTACCATTCTCCTGACTACATCCTGCTAATCTGCAGAAGTTTGAGAATGAATGAAGAAGAAGAAGAAGAGTAAATGGTTGTATTTCACTGCTGGCAGCTTTGCCTTCTGAGCAGATTGAGTTCAAGATAGCTTCTGATCTGCCAAATGAGACTGATATCCGGTTATAATCAGTTTTTTCCACAACCTTTCCATTGATTCCTTTTGACTTCATCTTGTACTTTCAGCAATCTAATAGTTGTGTGTTTTGCATATCTTCTGGCGTTTTCTGTGGTATCACTGTTAGCTTCTGTTTGTGTCTTGTATGTCATACCTGTGTCAGATAGGTTAGTGAGATCGAAGCTCGCCTAACTAGTTTGAGGTTTAGGTGAAGAACGGTTGTCATTAACATTGCATTGGTTATGCTACTGAGCATATAAGTGCGGTGTATACATACAGTGGAATCCTGTTACAACAACTTCGTCCAGACTGACAAAATATGTATGTAATAACAGAAGCTGTAATATACAGTACAAGTAATATAGAAGAAATATAATTGGGGAATTTTGACAATTGTTATATCGGGAAATTTATTATACAAGGATGAGCTATAGATTCCACTGTATATCAATAGAAGAAAACCTGTGTCCTATCAATATATATATATACTTGTTATGGATATGTTACTGTCATACCTGGACTAAGCTATTGTTTTTAAAAAAAAGGGTGTTAACACTTGAGGACAAGTCACCAGTAGCATTTTGTAAGAGGCTTATTTAGCTATTGACAACTCTGACTATATTCATTATAAACTTTCAAGCTCATATTAAATAGTGTACACAGAAGTAAACAGGTGTGTTTTTAACAAATTTATTGAGTTGTCCATTTGCATTATTTGGTCATTGTTGCTTTTTTTTTTAGCAATGCTTTTTTCTTGTCATTGTGTGGTAGAACAGTGTTGTTTTTTTTACTTAAGTGTGAATCATAATCAATCAATCAAGACCTTGTGCCCCTAGAATGTTTACACAGCCATAGGTACATAGGTCACAAATTTTGATTTTCTATTTGTCTCTAACCAATCATATGTTCTCACGATAAGCCCATGTATTTCCCTGTCTCTATCAAGTCCTTCGTGACCTCTTCTCTGTGTTTTCCAAGGTTTTTTTAATCCCTTTTTGCCTGCAGTTTCCATGCTATTGATCTTCTAGCTATATCTTTTACTGGTTTTCCCAGCATGTCTTTCCACCCATTTGGACACCCGCTGGATACCTCTTAAATGACCCTCAAAGACCTTTTGATAGGCGACCGAAGCACGGTCTTCTCAGTTAATCTCTTGCTAGCTCACCGGCCTCTCCTCTTTCTCCTCCTCCTCCCCCCTCCCATACATAGCATAGGGCAATGCTCAGGCGTCCAAACCTTTCATTCACTATTGTGATTCTGTCATCCCCCAACAATATTAGAGACCTGCATTCTGAATTGTGTCTACCGCCGAAGACGGATGTGCCGGGCCATTGGCGCAAATAAAACGGCAGCACAACGCATTTCCATTCTCTGGACTACATCCTGCTAGAAATCTAGTAGGACAATGGTCGTGCTACAAGGGAGATCCAGCGGGAGTTTGAGAATGAACGATGAAGAAGAAGAAGAATTGTGTCTAGCTTCTGGAGATTGGTATTTGCTGCTTTTTCATGTGTTCTGTGCTTTCTAAATGGAATACAGGCATGTGATTTCTTTTCTGAATGTAATATATTAGAACACGGTTTACCCATTCAGAGACTGAAACAACATTTTGACTGCTCTAGCAAACTGACAGTGCAGAAACACATGTAGGGAACATGAGTTCTCCAGAAGACGACAAATCAATATCAAATGTAAAAATACTATCAAAATATGGGGTTCTACAACACCTAATCATCTTGTGCAGGAGTAGTTACACAGGTAGTCAATGTGCAGTTGGAATGAGTGTAGAGATTTCAGACAAATTCCACATACACTGCTGTGTGACAAGGATGTGTTCTCTACCCCCTTACTATTCATTACATATATTGATTGTGTGTGTAAAATTGTCATTACCTATGAAGAAGACAACCGCCTGAGCGAACTTATTTTTGCAGTCGATCAAGCAACAATATCAGAATAACAACAACATATAGACTTCACACAACACGTAGAGACTAACAACTACAACAACATATAGACTTCACACAACACGTAGAGACTAACAACTACAACAACATATAGACTTCACACAACACGTAGAGTACAACAACATTTAGACTTCACACAACACGTAGAGTACAACAACATATAGACTTCACACAACACGTAGAGTACAACAACATATAGACTTCACACAACACGTAGAGACTTTAACATCAAGATAAACACAGAAGATAATACAGTTTTCATCAATGACTCATCATCATCAGGTGCCATGCCGGCTGGCGTAGGCGGTCATGGCTCTCCACAGCTCTCTGTCCACAGTATTATGTATCAAAGTCGTTGTTGTTTCCATGCCATGCCAGGTTGTCAAACTGTCTAATATTTTCTCACATTGTACCCTCTTTCTCTGTTGCTTTCAATTTTGCCTGTTGTGACTATGTTCTCTAAACCTGCCTGTCTCATGAAGTGGCCAAAAACAGAAGATTGCCTTTATCTTATATTGTTGATTAAGGTCCGTTTTGCATTTAACTCTTTCAACGCCTCTACATTACTTTTTCTGGCAGTCCATGGTATTCTCAGTATTCTTCTGTATAACCATATCTCTGTTGCCTCTAATTTCCCACTTTCCAGTTTGTTTATTGTCCAAGACTCACACCCATATGTTAGTATAGGGGTTATATAGCACTGCAGAACTCTCTTTCTCACCTCTAATGACACGGTCATATTTGCACAGTATATTTTTCTGAATGTTATTTTTGCCTGTCCTATTCTGCATCTTATTTCTGTTGAACTTCTTCCATCTGCTGTAATCATCAATCACTATCAACGTATAAACAAGTGAAAGAATTCACTTATCTTGGAAGGATCATATCATTAAATGGGAAAAACACCAAAGAAATACAACATAGCATACCAGATCTTGGGGCAGATGTCTCCTATTTTCAAAAACAAACAAACACCAAAATTGCACTATATAAAACAATCATACCATCAATATACTACCAATCTCAAACGTGGACACTAACAACAAAAGCCAAATGAAAACTTGTTACAACAGAAATTACTTGTCTACTTATAATTCTGACCAGACCAAATCCGAGAGACAAAATCAACCTCCTGGGAAGGAAAGACCAGAGTATCATCTTCCGACTGCGCGCACAAGTACAGCTTAACAATCACCTGAACAGAATACAACCACAACACACTCCAGGGTGCTGGCTGTGCACTAATTCCTATGAAACTATTGACCACCACCTTTTTGAATGCCCAGCACTGGATGAGGTCAGAATAATGCTTTTCCATCCAGGGCCAGTTAGATGGAAGAAAATAACGGCTCACAAATGCATATATCACACAATGGCATTTAGTCAAAGGGCATGAGCCCATGGGACCACTGGATCAGCAACCAACCAGCTTATATTCTCAGAGTAACAATAAAATAATCAGAAATGAAAACATCACAAGACTGATAAACGCAATGCTAATCCTGGATTACATTAGAAGACAACAATAAGAAAGTCACCAACACAAGATGACTATCATATTATGAACAGACCAGAACAAGTTATAATTCTACGTCTCAGAACAGGACACAACCGACTCCGCAGTCACATGTATACAAAGTTCAAGATTGGCAACACAGCCATGTGGACAGGCAGCACAGAGTGCCAAACATATACTTCAAGAGTGTTCTGAGCATGAAACGCTGAGGCAGACATATTGGCCAGAGGAAACAACACTGGAATCAAAACTCTATGGGACACTGTATGAACTACAAAAGACAGTGAGTTTTATTAAGGAGACAGAATTACAGATATAGACATGTTTCAAGTGAACGAAAGAAGAAGACAACAGATTAAGTGGTTTGCACATGCTTCCAGACTACTATCAGACAGTGTCCCTCAAAAAAACATTGTTATACAGGCATGATGTAAATAGGGGCAGACCATGCAAAAGATGGATTACAGAAACAAGAGTCCATGACACCCGTGTGTTGCCAGGGCCCGAAAGGGGAGCAAAGAATAGGAACACTGTTTACCTTCCATGCATGTCGTAAGAGGTGACTAAGTTAAGACTAAGTAGGTTATGCGATGGAGTTGGCTGTCCCATCCCATATAGGGTCAGTGACCCAAAGCCATGCTGAACTCGGATGTGTCAGGCCGAAATGCGCAGATATCGTAACCATGCTGGAAACCATGTGACAACGCATTCCGTTCTCCGGACTACATCTTGCTAATCTGTAGGAGTTTGTGAACGAACGCAGAAGAAGAACCCGGCACATTGGCCGTTACAGACATGCCCTTTACCTCACCACCACAGAGCCGGACTAATTTTTTTGTAAGTGCTATCTATTATACTGTAAGGGAGCCGCGTTAGCGCAGTGGTTAGCGCACTGAGGCGGAAATCTTTTCAGATCGCAACGGCTCCCAGGTCGACCCAACCTTAAATGGGTACTGGTTTAATCTGGGAAGTAAAGACTGCGAGGGAGAGGAGATGGCTACCGCCCTCATTTGCAGAGCCTGTGAAATGTGAGATCGCTAACATCTCACACCCCTACAGCATTAATAAATGCTATGGGTTACTTTCCTTTTTTTTTATGGTTGTGAGATATAAAACTCACTGGATACACGTTTTCGAATGCAAATGTTATAATGGAATTGTGCGCATTTACTATAGAAAGCATAAGACAAATCTGCACGCAAGAAATCAAGTAGAGAATATCACAAGAATCACTACTCTCGATAGTAAAACAACTAAAACGTCTACGGTATGGGCATGTACTACGACGTGATTACCCATAAAAAAATTATTTCGTAGGGTACAGTTGAGGGTAGAAAATCATGGGCAGCCAATATCAAAATATTTCCACACTCATTCTCATCGCAGACAATAGAAATCGATGGACTAATCCAGCCTAACACTCCTACGACCCTGTTATGAAAGGATGCTTGGCCTGGGTATACATTAGCAAAGGATAAATTATTACGCCACAGTTAATGGTGTATTTCGTTCGGGATTTCCCGTATCACTAGTATAGGTTGAAAAGAGTTTATCTTTCAGAACAGTTTTGCGCGCTGATCTCATGCATCCTCACTTCTCTATGTATAACAGACTTTTTCCATGCGTTCATTGGTTGGCGACACAAAATCCATGCAAAGTGACCAACGATTGGGCGCATCAACCAAGACGAGTAACTCAAATCATTACTCAGAACCACTCGAATTTTTAAAGGGCCTAAAGGGGGAGCAAATAATCACTCTTTACCTTACATGCTTGTTGCAAGAGGCAACTGAGGAGATTTTAAGGTGGAATTTGCTGACCTATCCCATTTAGGGGCAAAGTAACCCAGAGATAATGCTGAAGTCAGGATGTGTCAGACTGAAAGGCGCACACATCGAAACTAAGATGTGAACCATGACACGAGGCATTCAGCTCTCCGTACTACATCCTGATGCTCTGCAAGAGTTTGAGAGCGAAGGCAGAAAAAGAAACATTGTATAATGATGCACCGCGAAGTGTTTCCAATTTCCAAACGGGGAACAATATGTAGCAACACTGTTACCTACCATGCATGTTTTAAGAGCCGACTAAGGAGATTTTGGTGAATGGAGTTGGCGGCCCTATGTTCAGATATCACATCCACACTGTAAACAACACAAAATATTGTGTTTTCTTAACTGCATCAATTTCTTCTTCTTCCGCGTACATTCATAAATATCTTTTGGATTTCTCTTGTAACAGGACAAAGGTCTTACAAGATTTCCAGTAGGATGTAGTACAGAGAACAGAAATGCGTTGTCTCGTCGTTTTTTTTGGTGCCAATGGCCGACACATTCGCCCTCGGCGGAGTAATCTGTACAGATCTATAGTAATACGAATAGATGTATGTGTCGCATTGCAGTTGATCGCGTAAACAAAAAATCGGAGTGTATTTTGTTTTGGTTTGCATCTTGGCTCTGGGCCTCTGATCGACAGATCCAACCAGTACATAGGCCTACAGTTCATAATCAAAAGACATTGAGGATTTATGGACAAAATCCGCAAACCAGCTCATTCTTGATATAGCCTACAATATTACCCATATTACACCTGAAGCAACATTGTTTATGTGTTATTTCAGTTTACAGACGTAATTTGTTTTTGTAGTACTAGACGTGGCCGTCGAAAGGCAGGGCCCTATAGCCCACCGAAGGCTGATGGGTCGGGACATTGTGCAAATAAAACGGAGACACAACGCATTCCCATTCTCTGGACTACATCCTGTTGGAAATCTAGAATGGATCATGGCCCTGCTACAACAGAGATCCAGCGGGAGTTTGAGAATGAACGCTGAAGAAGAAGAAAGGTATAGAAGACATAACTGCTAAACGTAAACAGTCATTCATTCCGTACATTTTTTAAATTATTGTCTGGTTATTCATCTGACACTATTTATATAATTGGAGTCACCCGTCTAAAATAACAAAGGCCTATCAATTAAACTTGCAGCAATAACCACAATCGTCCTTCTATGTCACCAACTCACACGTCGTGACTTGAGCCCGGTCGTGACTCGGGCCTGATGGCACGTACTAATGTTAAATGATTGTGGTTATCATGGCATTTTACATGCATTTGCAGTGTGTGCTGTTGTCCGTGTGTCGATTCATATCCGTAGTAGCTTAGGAATACAGACGTTTGAAGTCTTGATTATAATTGTATTTTTATTTAAATTTAGTAATTAGGCCTGTGTAGAAGGCCAGGGTCGATGAGCTTTATAATAACCGCACATAGGCCTACTATCAGACTATCTGGTATTGGTAGGCGAAAAATACGGATAACAGTATACATGTATCGTACAGTTGTACAGCAGTCTCGCTTAGGCCTATGTTTTTTTTTTAGGAATTCGGATTTGTCGAATACTTAAAATCATATTTGCAATATGTAGTTGCGAGGCGAATAGGGTGTCAGCTGTCGGTTCATCGCTATTTATATACTTGGCTATTTGATTCTTGATTAGGAACAAGCGTCACAGCACTAAGGACATTCCCATATATGCTCTGCTTGCTGTTCCGTCAGTCATCTTCTTCTGCGTTCAGCATCTGTGGTCATGTTATACTGTCAGGCCTGTCGTCAAGACGAAGTCCACTGTCTTCTCCAGGTCAGAGCGGCATCAGTCATCTAAAATTGTATAAGCTTAGTGTCCCAGTCAGTTGCTGATTACGCGTTCTTCTGATCTTTCCGGAGAGGGGGCATTTTCTCCCATTACCTCTACTTCCATTTCTACCATTCTCTGAATATGTACATTGTCATGTTCGACTTCCTCCTCGTCTTCTCGTAGGGTATCCATGACTGCTCTAACCAATTTAATCCTCTCTTCTTATCTCGGTGTCGTTCACCAATGCTTTACCAGCCAATGTGGTATGCTATTTGTGACATGCGATTCCAAGTATATAAATAGTGACCAACTGAAATCCCACCAATACTCAGAAACGTAACGAATGAGGTCATACTTAGTTCTGTTGGAAGGTTTTAAAAGGATAGGCCTATGTGGTAAACCCATGCCTTACACTATGTAGTTCCTTCTTGCGACACGAATAGCTTAGCTGGTAAGATTGTTAATATTCTTTACGCCCATCTTGGACCATGGTGACATACATAACACAGGGCCTATAGTTTTCTTGTATAAATATAGGCCTACCTAGAGGTAGAATTCGCAACCTAAAGATAGACTGGGAAACAATTGTGGCAGTCTAATCCAGCGGCATGTGGGCAATCTGGAATGTACCAGATATGCGCATGAATGAACACTTGAACCACACCATATCATAAACCAAACCCGCAGCGCATGATTCAGGTGCACATGACTAAGCAGAAGCTAGGACCGTGTCTACAAATCTTGCAGATATGACTTTCGACAAAGACCGTGTAAGCTTGATATATTAGAAAAAGTGGACCTATTTTATATTTACAAGTCCATTAAAACCATCTTGTGGTGTACGTAATAGTGTGCGCTGGCTGGAACTTGAGCGTGTAATCCCAGCTTTACTAAGTAAATAAGTTACTATCGTCTATAAATAGCGAATGACGTTTCATGTGTACCTTTTAGGAATTTTGCACACACGGTGAAATACCCGTAGCTTATACTAGGTATACAAATTGAACTTTCGACCTGTAATCTCGAGGATCGTACCAGCACTGTACGCTCGACCTGTGTGTCGGAGTTGTGATCGATGTAATTCCCATCTCATGATTGCAGAAATCAAATGATCGAACTACAAAAAAACGACAAAGTGGAGAATGCACAAAAATAAGCGATAAGAACACTAAGGATAATGTACTACTGTCCCTGTTAAGTATAACTAGTAAAAAACCCAAATGTAAAATTTTGAAAATGAAAAATAACATACAAAGGCGTTCCCGTGTATTGTTTGCATTCAATTCTTCTTCTCGTTCATGATAACGGTCCCAATTTGACTTCAGAGTAAAAACAGTTTGTTGTCTTGTGTATGTTTTTCATTTGCAGCATTTATATTTGGATTTATTCGTTTTTAAATGAAACGAATATAATATAGGCCTATAGTCCCCCATGCGTTTCTGACGAATGCAAACTAAAATAACTTTCAATGTCGCAATTATAGGCCTTCAATCATTTGATTGATGACATGTTGCTCTCCCACACAGTAAGACAGTTTCTTCTTCTTCAGCGTTCATTCTCAATCTCCCACTGGATCTCCCTTGTAGCAGGACCATGATCCTACTAGATTTCCAGCAGGATGTAGTCCAGAGAATGGAAATACGTCGTGTTACTGTTTTATTTGCGCCAATGGCCCGACCCATCCGTCTTTTGCGGATTAAGACAGTTTAATATGAATCATTGTTTGTAGTAGATAGGATGTTGTCATATTTTTATTAAAACATTTTAATTATGGAGTCTGCAATATTACTTAAAAGAACAAATTCTTTAAATAATACCTCGTATAATCAACGCACTTCAGACGAACATCAATACTAAAGATTTGATGCTTCTTAAAAAGAAGGCTTAAATACAATTTGTGTGCTGTCTTCAGGGTGGCATTGTCACAATTACGACAATAACAGGTTGTAATAATAAACATTATTATTATATCATCATCATGTGACATATTCTTTCCATGACGTGGTCTTCCTTACGGATTCTCTGAACACTCCGCGTTAAAATATAGATTCCAGCAGATGGAAGAAGTTCAACAGAAATAATAAGCAGAATATGGCAGGGAAAAACAGTATTCATAAAAATGAAAAATATAGGGCCTATTGTATAATATGACCTTTTCATTAGAGATGAGAAAGAGAGTTCTGCAGTGCTATATAACCCCTATACTAACATATGGATGCGAGTCTTGGACAATAAACAAACAGGAAAGCGGGAAATTAGAGGCAATATAGATGTGGTTCTACAGAAGAATGCTGAGAATACCATGGACTGCTAGGAAAACTAATGTGAAGGTGTTGAAAGAATCAAATGCGAGACGAACCGTAATCAATAATATAAAGAAAAAAAACAATCTTCATTGTTTTACCACTTTATAATATGAGGTTTGGAGAAAATAATCACAAAAGGCAAGATTGAAGGAAACAGAAACAGAGGGCGACAGGCCCATAAAATATAAGACAGTTTAACAACCTGGCAAGGCAGGGAAACAACAACGATCCTGATACATAAAACTGGAAATAGAAAGCTGCGGAGAGCCATGATTACCTACGCCAGCCGGCATGACACCTGATGATGATGAACACTCCGCGAGTTGACCTGCCGCTGCTAGACACATATTTAAGCAATCAGAAAACTCACTGCACCATCGTCGTCTTGGACGCCCTTTCCCCCTATTGCCGTTAACTCTGCCTTCAGCTATTAATCTTTCCATGCTGTTATATCTCTTTATATGACCCAAAAAAAGCGTTCTTGTTAGGATGTTGTTAAGGAGCCAACCCTCTTCGACGTTTATTGATCTTAACACTTCTGGATTTGTCTTTTTGGCTGTCTGTGGTATACATAAAATTCTTCTGTAGCATCTCATTTCTTAAGCAGCGATTCTCTGTGCAATTGTTTTATTTAATATCCAAGCCTCACAGCCGTATATTGCCACTGGAAAAACCCATGTTCTGATCATACATAGTTTGGCTATGCTGCTGGTACCTTGACAAAGATTTATAAATTTGCGCAAGTTTCAATGTCACCACTACAATTCTTCTCTTGATTTCGACATCGCATTCTCCTGAAGTATTTATGTTTGTGCCCAAATACTGGAAACTGTAACATGCTCTAGCTCGAAATTGTTATCGTTAGTTGTACCTTCAGTTTATCCGTTGTCATAATGTTTGTTTTCTTTATATTTAAGAACAGGTTTTATGGCTTCACTGTGTTTTTTTTGTTTGTTGTTGTTGTTGATAGTAACATTTGCTTTAGACCATCTCCGTTTGTTGTTAAGAGTAATGTATCGTCAGAATATATGATTTCTGTGATCTGCTGACCGCCGATGGTAAGAGGTTGGTAGTCTTCTTATTCTTCTTCTCGTTCGCAGTTTGACATGTCTACACTGCAAGTCCTGTTTTCTTAATAAATGCTGCTGTATTTGAAAGCTCCTCAGCGCTTTCATACATCTCTCTGTGGATATCCATCTCTGTGGGCCAGTGTTCCTCCATTAACTGGTTTCGTGTATTGCAGTCTTGCAAAATATGTTCACAATGTCTGTGCTGCCTGCCCACAAGGACTCAGAGGTGATGGGACCAATCTTAGTCTATTTAAGTAGCTGTTTAATCTGTTGTGTCCTGGTCTGAGGCGGAAGATAATAACGTGCTCTGCTCTGTCGAGATAGTGATAATTGTCTTTTGAGTGGTCGACATTCCTGATCGTTTTGATGGAGGTTGGAGTCAGCATAATCATATGTCATGTCGTCTTTTACGCTTCGCATTATGGTTTCAGCCACGCAGATGTTGAATATGCACCGGTATAGTGTGCATCCTTGTCAAACTCCCTTCTGTACATTACTCCATTCTGTTATTGTTCCGTCCACTTTTACTGCTGCCTCTTGTTCGTGGTACAGCATTGCGATTAAATATGAGAGGTTTTGGAAATTCCATGTCGACCATAAGTTTCCATAATTGATGATGTAAACAATCGAATGCCTTTATTATTATATAAGAAAAATAAAACAGCGTTCGTAGTATAGCAATTACAAAAGAAATATGCGAATTCTAATATCACTGTATTCACAAGACAATATATAGATCGGTATGTTAAGCTCTCGTGAATCATGTCTTTCTTATTCATTTACGATTAACAAACTCACTTCCTGTTTTAAAAAAGAAAACCGATACTAGTAAAGTCCCAAGTCTATGTTCAATATCTTTAAACTAATACAACCGTATTAGCGCATGTAAAGCGACATGATTGTATCAAAATGCTGATTCTAAAGGGAAGAGTGCCAGGTAAGAGAAGAAGAGGACAAGAAGACGATGTGCCAGCGACATCGAAGGATGTATGCACATGTCTTTGGCAAATGCAGGCCTGCTTGCCCGGTACAGAGAGGCGCTCAGAGTATCCACGACGAAGACAACGTTCTGGAAAGAATATGTTACTTGATATCTCTGTAAGAGATGAAATAAAATGTGTAAATTTGTTAGGAAATGTCGTTTCATTTTGTGTCCGTTCTCAAAACTATACTCGTTATAATGATGTCAGGAGAATGGAACGCATTTTGTCATGTTTATGGATTCACTGCGATATCTGCGCCTTTTATAGAAGGAGATATTCAAGTTCAGCATTGACCTTTGAGTCACTCTGACCTACAAGATACAATAGTCAACTGCACTCCCAAACATCCTTAACCATATTTTATGACATGCATGGCGGGTCATAGGTCCTATATATATTTTTACTTTCTTGTTGAATTCCTACAAATGGACAAGGTGGATATATATTTGACTCCTCATTCCACCCGGATTTACAGTCTTGTATTTACATGGCCAATAAAAGGGTTTGCAACGTCAAGAAATGTGCCAATTGAAGTTATATTACATTCTTTTAAGTTTGCTGTTACATTTGTGTGTTATACTAGTGAAAACGTGTGTGTTATACAAATGAATATTTATGTGTTGCACTAGTGAAAATGGAAAATGTGTGTTATACTAGTGAAAACGTGTGTGTTACTAGTGAAAACGTGTGTGTTATACTAGTGAAAACGTGTGTGTTATACTAGTGAAAACGTGTGTTATACTAGTGAAAACGTGTGTGTTATACTAGTGAAAACGTGTGTGTTATACAAATGAATATTTGTGTGTTGCACTAGTGGAAATGTGTGTTATACTAGTGAAAACGTGTGTTATACTAGTGAAAACGTGTGTTGCACTAGTGGAAATGTGTGTTATACTAGTGAAAATTGTAGTTAGGGAAACTATTATTATTATAATTACTATTATACTTCTTCGTCTGTGTTTGTTATCAAACTCCTGCGCGTTAACAAGATATAGTCCGAAGAGACGAATGTGTTAGTCTCATGACCGTCTATGGTACAGGCCTTCTAGATAAGTTAATGAGGCCTCATTTGTTACGTTTTTTTAATTGTCGTGAATTTCATTGTTCACTATTTATATCATTGGAATCGTCTATTTTTGGCATGCGATTCCATAGTTTTGTGTGGAGGGGAATATATGAGACGGGAATAAAAATAAAAACGAAAATACTACTCGTTTATTTGTTCAACACACACGTTTTTATTTTCGTTCGTTTTCAAACTCCCATCAGATCTCTCTTGTAGCAGGATGTCCCTACTAGATTTCCTCAAACTACCATCAGATCTCTCCTGTAGCAGGATGTCCCAACTACATTTCCTCAAAATCCGATCGGATCTTTCTTGTAACAGCATGTTCCTACTAGACATCCATCAGGACTTAATCCAGAGAACGGAAAAACGTTGTATCGCCGTTTTATTTGTGCCAATCGCCCGACACATCTGACTACGATGGAATTTATAATTTGTTGGTTTGCTTACTGTTCATGTGCCAGTGTTTGGATTTATTTTGATATTTGTTTCCTTGTTCTTTAGTTGATTACTGTGCAAAATGTCAACCATTGTTGATATTATTTTTTAAATCGTAAAAATCAACACTTGTTCAATCAAAACTGGATCACCATCAACTACCATTCCATCTTCTTGAACCATTTTTATGTTCACAATTTAAAAACAATATCTGCAGATTTTGAGCTTGTAGATATGTCTTTTCATGTTCATGGGATATCAACTTTTCATGTTCATGGGATATCAACTTTTCATGTTCATGGGATATCAACTTTTCATGTTCATGGGATATCAACTTTTCATGTTCATGGGATATCAACTTTTCATGTTCATGGGA
Source organism: Meghimatium bilineatum (assembly GCA_034231615.1). Taxonomy (NCBI): domain Eukaryota; kingdom Metazoa; phylum Mollusca; class Gastropoda; order Stylommatophora; family Philomycidae; genus Meghimatium; species Meghimatium bilineatum. The sequence continues at coordinate 9,359,493 of CM067309.1, read as the reverse complement.
TATCAACTTTTCATGTTCATGGGATATCAACTTTTCATGTTCATGGGATATCAACTTTTCATGTTCATGGGATATCAACTTTTCATGTTCAGGAGTTATCAGCTTTTCGTGTTCAGACACGACCATGGTCGTTACTGCAGATAATATTTATTCATATAGAGTAAAGTATACGACCATCTATTGTCGATGGTTCAAGGATATCAGGTTTTTCAATATAATATAACAATAACTTCGAACAATCATGACCGCCCGTATGTGAGAGCGGGAATAGATTGGACAGTGACCGTTGGCAAATATAACTGCTAAACGTAAACAGGCCTTCATTTGGTACGTTTTTGATTATTGTCACGCTTTCCGTTGGTTACTATTTATATGTTTGGAGTAACCATACATAAAGACCGTACACTCACTCTCCTCTCAACACCGAAAGGTACATGAGGACAGAAAGAAGAAGAAGAAGGAGTAACCATGTTTACAATACCAAGCATATACATATTGGTTAACGGAAAACATGGGAATAATCAAGAAAAGTAACAAATGAAGGCCTCACCATAATCGGAATCAAGTACAGACCTCTAAACAGAAAGTAAACATGACTTAATTCATGATGTTTTTCATTATTGTCTTGATTTTCGTTGGTCTCTATATATTTGGTTTCGCATGCCAAAAAAAGACTATACGACAAACGAAATTCACGAGAAGAATAGGGCCTACAAATTAAGCCTTTTATATCATGATTACGAATACCATGGACTGCCAGAAAAAACTAATGTAGAGGTATTGAATGAGTTAAATGCGAATCGGACCTTAATCAACAATATAAGAAAAAGGCAATCTTCTTTTTTTTGGCCACTTCATGAGACAGGCAGGTTTAGAGAACATAATCACAACAGGCAAGATTGAAGGCACCAGAGACAGAGGGCGACAACGTGAGAAAATATTAGACAGTTTGACAACCTGGCACGGCAAGGAAACAACAACGACTTTGATACATAATACTGTGGACAGAGAGCTGTGGAGAGCCATGACCGCCTACGCCACCCGGCATGGCACCTGATGATGATGATGATTACTTTATGTACAGAGATCTTATAGTATTGTCGAAAGTCCCGGCTGGACTTGTTGTGAGCATGCATGGCAAACGCATTCCAAAACAGCTGATATATGGTGAGCTCTTCAATGTACAACGACTCGCCGGTGAAGAGCGGAACTTTTCAATGACTCTCAAAGTGTCTCTATTGAGATTCAACATCGACACCACATCCTGGAAGTATGTCGCTCACAATCGACAAATGTGGCGCAGAAACACCACACATGTACTTGCATCACTAAGACACATCAAATCTCAGATAAATAGAGAAAACGTGCTGCTAGAAAAGACAGAACAACAAACACACAGACGTCCAATTCTGATCATACGTGGCCCAAATGACGTAGGGGCTTCTGTGCCAGGATTTGACATTTCAGTAATCTCTGCATACGCCAGAGAGATGCAACAGCACAAGTCTGAAACTATTGTCATCATTGTCCGCGATGGACAGCTATGATTAAACTTACAAAAAAAACGTGCAGTGAAGTAAAAGACATCAAAAGAATGGGACACAAAATCTGTAAATGCAGATGCGATCCAAGGTAAGGTATTCTTACGTGTTACAGCGCTAACATGGAGTAGATGAAGTCAGAAAACTACAAAAGTCATTTAGTTTCTTTTTGAAAACCAATGTGCAGTGCACTAAGAAGAGTGTCTTCTCTTGATAATTGACAATCGTGTCACACTTGAGTGTTCGGAGCTTAGTAGACTCTTCTGTAAGGAAAATTAGATTATTGTGCTGAGACCTCCCCGCCCTTCATACATTCAACAAGCTGTAGCAATTTAACCGTTGCCTATTTGGCCCATAGGCTGTTGGATGCTAGATTTCCTTTACTACAAATGGGTCAACATAATTAATAAGAATGATGAGCTAGTTGGCCAAGAAGTGTGTGTTGTTCTCCCGGCATGACGGATTGATCATAGGATACTGCTGCAAAGGGATAGTGCATAATATTTAATGTTTGTGGCATCATCTAGATCTGGATATTCAAAAAGGTGGTTATCGACAGTTTCGTAGTGAGGAATGCACAGCAGGCACGTCGGAGAGTGTGGTGGTTGTATTATGTTCAGGTAATTATTAAGCTGTACATGTTATGAGCTAAGTCGCAAGATGAAATTCTGGTCTTTACTTCCCACAAGGTTAATGTTGTCTTTGGACTTCTTCTTTGGTTCACTTGAAACATGTCTATATTTTCTTATTCATCATTCATTGTCCAACTCCCGCTGGATCTCCATTACAGCAAGACCATGGTCCTACTAGAATTCCAGCAGGATGTAGTCCAGAGAATGGAAATGCGTTGTGTCGCCGTTTTATTTGCGCCAATGGCCCGACACATCCGTCTTCGGTGGGATGTCTATATCTGTAATTCTGTCTCCTGAATAAAACTCGCTGTGTTTTGTAGTTCACACAGTGGTCCATAGAGCTTCGATTCCAATGTTGTTTCCTCTGGCCAATATGTATGTCTCAGCGTTTCAGAACTCTTGAAGTATATGTTTGGCACTCTGTGCTGCTTGTCCACGTGTAAACATGTCAGTGTTGCCAATCTTGAATTTTGTGTACACATGACTGCGGAGTCGGTTGTGTCCCATTCTGAGGTTGATCTCTAGACTTGTGTGGATATTCTATATATAAATCTGCACTTTCATTCCTCACTGTATTCTGTGCGGACCCATCTGTGTATACTCTGACCCATATGTCTTGTGGATATTCATCGTCCAGGAAACTAAGGTTCACTGACCTTCACTGCACACTGTTCTGTTCGTCCTCGCGTAGTATTCCTTTCACGTGGGTCTGAATGTGTATTGGTATTCCATGCCTTTTACTACATGGGGTTTGTTCTGGTATAGACCTTAAAAGGCTGTCAACGTCATGCAGGTCTTTTTACACTGGACTGGGGCAAAAATGTACGTTTTAATTTTGATACATTTCATTAAATTTTTACAGATTCATAAAATGTTGGTTTATTTTAGTCTGTTCTTAGAGGAATGGATAAGCTATCAGATGAGCACAAAATAAAAATATTATCTTGAAAGGTAGAGTAAGTATAAGGCTCTACATGAAAACATCAGCATTCAGACTTTAAGCCCCATCTTCCATTACTAGATATGTGTAGGCTCAGACGAGGTGTGCACGATGTCAGCGAATGATACCTCGGTTAAGTCGACGAACGAACTGAGTCCAACTTTGCTGTAGAGTATTTCCTATACTGAAATTAAGCTCACAATGAGAAAAAGTTTAATACCTGATGGGGACATGGTTAATACGTCCAATTATACGAGATGCCCTGACTGGCAGCGGAACACATAGTGTGAGATAGACGTCGTGATCCAAACGTAAATCCATTATTATCGCCTACTGCCGTAGAGACTGCCTCCCGGGACATATTTTGGCCCGTAAAGTACAAGGGCATAGTGGGTGATAAAGTCAGGTACGGTGCAAAGTCGATACACATCCATCGCTTGGCGACAGATAGGAATTATGTCGCATGCTAGGGAAGTTCACTCGAATTAAAACAGCATGCTGAAAACGAATGATCTGGACGGAAAGGCGCAAAATAACGAAACTCTTCGGTGAAAGTGGCACCACAACGTAACTCAAACTCCCCGCCTGGAAATCATAGGAACTCTCGTGTTGGTTATCAGAGATCGAACGCAGAAGAACTATGTTTATGTAGACTGCATTACGTGTACATTCCCACTCTTCTTTTCCTGTTGGAGTCAGGCGCTGATATGAATGAACTGTAATGTAGTCACCGAGACTTTAAACATTAGTAGTGACTCGAACCACAGACATATAGGTGCTCGAACGCACCCAGATTATTCTTAGTGGACTTCTCACGGTGTTACCAAGCTTGAATGGGTTCCTGCGCACTATGCGGAATAATTTTACACGCTTGCTAGCAGGAACTACTTTTTTAGTCTGTGGCGGGCGCGGCCATTTTGGAGAAACCAATATATTTTCATTAGTAATCGCTTTATATCGTCAATTTGAAATTCCCATCTGCCTGATTTACAATGACAGACAGAGAGGATTCAGTTTACCAGGCTAAACTTGCCGAACAGGCAGAAAGATATGATGGTAAGTGTAGAATTCAATTTTGTTTTTGGTTAGACCTGCTCAGGCTACTGTTACCACTATTTACGAATTATGCTTTAACGGCATATATTTTGATTCATAATAACTGAAAATAAGCGAATCTATAAGTTATTCAAAAAAGAGTAACATAATGTTTATGGAAAAGTTAGTGTTTGTTGTAATGTGAAATTTCACGTTGAAATACTAAGTGCAATGTAAATTATATTTCTATATTCCTTGCTTGAGTTCTCTCGAAAGCAAGCGCCATCTTGTTTCGTCTGTACGTTTCCTTAATCAATATTATCTGAATATCTTTGATACTGGCAGCTGGTCTCATCAATTTAGAGCCTAAATAGTCAGTCTTACGATTCTGATATCAAGTATTTTTACACACCTTTAAACGTTCATGCAAGCTGTAATATATAGGGGGTAGCTGACATTGACAATCCCACCATGAATTGAGAAAATCGCAAATGCTAGTATAGACAACTATGAATAATATTAAATAGGCATTAGGGCAAAATTTTCAAAATAGGGCTACAACATTATAAATACCACAGTTGGATAGTCCTTGAAAATTGGAATTCAACAATACATCAACCAAATCTGTATGTCAATTCTTAAAAATGTTATGAATTTTTTCAACTTAATTTTGACAATCATGACATAAAATTATAACTTAAGAAAATATAAGGTAGATCTTGCTGTCTGGCGTCTATAAATAGCACACTGTTTACATTATTAAGTAGGCGAGGTCACGGAGTTCCGCTAGAAAAAACTGTCTGCCAATGATATGCCGCGCGCAGTGACGTCAAGCGACTGTATGCGCGGCGGACATTTTACAAAAATATTAGATAGATTTGACCAGTGGTTTTACTAGTGAAAATCCATGGAAATCGCCTAATCAACAATGCAAACAGTGTGAAATGAGTAAAATGAAGCACTTACCTTATTCACCGTGGATAAACTCTCCATAAACCATGGATAAACTCACCGTAAACCATAAACCTCAACCATGTTGAGGAGACCCCCTCAACCCCCCCCCTTCCCTCAACATCCAGATGTAACCCCCCTCCTTTTCCTATTATTATTTAAACCACCACCTCCCCGTTTTTAAAATTATTCTTATACCACCCCTCTCCCAATAATAAATATAAAACTTTCTAATAAATTATAAATTATTGTAAAAATAGTAACCATGTCCCCCCCCCCCCCTCATTTTATCATTTTAAAAACCTCAGATCCACCAAAACCCAAAACGCGCCAAACAATTTCGCGAGAACCATGTCGTCACCACGTCTCGCAAACTGTGTCGCGAACTGCAGATCAACGCAAGTTAACTTTGGGGAATACCTCAAAACTAGGCCAAACTTCGCAGTTGACGCCGGAAAGCAAGATGCGCCAAATATAAAATGACAGTCCTCACTTAGTACCATTCCAGAGGCTATCTGAATCTCATCTACAGTTTAAGGAGCAACTGTTACTTTGTCCTTTTTTCTAGTTTGAAGGTATTTCCTAACCGTTGCTAGGTAATATGTGATTATGGCCAAGGTGGGATAGGGGGTCTGACCCACACCCAATTATTATTTCAAATTATAAAATGATTGGGTAAAAATTTGTTTTTGTCCACCATGTGCTATAAATCATATTGATTCCCGCCTTAGACAAGAATTCTCGGTATAATCTTTGGGCGCATCTTGCTTTCCGGCGTCAACTGCGAAGTTTGACCTAGTTTTGAGGTATTCCCCAAAGTTAACTTGCGTTAATCTGCAGTTCGCGACACGGTTTGCGAGAGGTGGTGACGACGCGGTTCTCGCGGAATTGTTCGTCGCGTTTTTGGGTTTGGTGGATCTGAGGTTTTTAAAATGATGAAAAATGAGAGGGGGACGGACATGGTTACTATTTTTACAATAATTTATATATAATTTATTAGAAAGTTTTATATTTATTATTGGGAGAGGGGTGGTATAAGAATAATTTTAAAAACGGGGAGGTGGTGGTTTAAATAATAATAGGAAAAGGAGGGGGGGGGTTTACATCTGGATGTTGAGGGAGGGGGGTCTCCCCCCTCATTACCTCTGGATGATGAGGGAAAGGGGGGGTTGAGGGGGGTCTCCCACCTCATTACATTTGAACTTTTTAAAATAGGGGCCTGGGGTGTTTGAAATTTGAAAAATAATTAGGTCTACGGCGAGAGTAGGGTTGCCATTATGATGCTTTTCTCTCTTCATTTGATGCTTATCAAAGCAGCAGCAGAGAGCGGGAAAAAATGGTTACACAGACTTTTTAATGTAATGTGGAAAAAACAAGAGACACCAGAAGACTGGAGGAATGCGATAATCATTCCCATATGGAAGAAAAAAGGCAGTAAGAGAGACTGCACAAAATACAGAGGGATATCTTTACTAAGCCACACAGGAACATTTTTTAACAAAATATTAGAGCAATGACTACGAACATATATTGAACCACAACTTCAAAACACCCAAATGGGCTTCCGTAAGAACAAAAACTGTACGGATGCTATCTTTACACTTAGACAACTAACAGAAAGAGCCACAGAAAACAACAAAGAATTATATATCGCATTCGTAGACCAAGAAAAGACATTCGACAGAGTAGACAGACAACTATGGAAAACACTATCAATATATGGAGTACCAGAATATTTAATCAACATATGCAAGGGCATTTATGCAAATAGCCAATGTGCAGTAAGAACAAATGCAGTTGTGTCCAATAAGTTCCAAATTCAATCAGGAGTTCGCCAGGGGTGTGTCCTATCCACTCTACTTTTTATAACATATATCGACCACATCTGTAAACTAACAAGTACCAACGAAGAAGATAACATAAAAGACAAATTGAACGAACTACTCTTTGCAGACGACCAAGTACTAATAGCGACAGAAGAACAATTGCAAGACCATATGAATAAACTCCACATAACATGTCAAAAATTCAACATGAAGATTAATATTGAAAAGACTGAAATAATGGCAATAGGGAAGAAAGAAAGAAATATCACTATCTCGATCGATGATAAACACCGTAAACAAGTAAATGAGTTCACTTACTTAGGAAGCATATCGAGTGAAGGTAAAACCAGTAAAGAGATACAAAATAGATGCAACAAAACATACCAGATCCTAGGACAGATGACACGCATTTTCAAGAACAAAAATGTAAACATAGACACTAAAGTTGCATTATACAAGACTACTATTATTCCATCACTATGCTACCAGTGCCAAACCTGGACAATGACAGCACAAGACAAAAGAAAAATAGTGACAACAGAAATGACATTTCTACGAAGAATACTCGGAGTGTCATTAAGAGATAGAATTAGAAACGATAACATCAGACAGATAACCAAAACAATACCAGTATTGGAACACATCAAAAGACAGCAGATCAAGTGGTTTTCACACGCTTCCAGACTACTGACATATAGCATGCCACAAATGGCCATGACACATAGACATAACGGTTATAAAGCCAGAGGCAGACCATGTAAAAGATCAAAGAAGCCACAGGAACAAGCGTACAAACAGCGCACAAGAAGGCCATCTCCAGAGAACTCTTCCACCCCTGACGCTGCAAGGCAAACAAGGGACACAGAGTATAGATAGATTTGATGCTTTCTGATGCTTATTATGGATGTTTCTGGTGCTTTTATGATGAAATGAGTTGGCAACACTGTTCTTGGTGTGATCGGAAACCAATTAAATCCGCGCATTTCTACAGTAGAGCTTGTGATTTGTGCTGTGTAATATTTGAGATTTGTATTATAAATAATGCATGGTTTACGGAGAGTTTATCCACGGTGAATAAGGTAAGTGCTTCATTTTACTCATTTCACACTGTTTGCATTGTTGATTGGGCGATTTCCACTAGTAAAACCACTGGTCAAATCTATCATATATTTTTGTAAAATGTCCGCTGCGCATACAGTCGCTTGACGTCACTGTGAGCGGCATATCATTGGCAGACAGTTTTTTCTAGCGGCACTCCGTGACCTCGCCTACTTAATAATGTAAACAGTGTGCTATTTCCGGACGCTGGAAAGCAAGATCTACCAATCTTTGTATCTACGGTCACCACGCTAAAAATAGCACACTGTTGACATTTTTAAACGAGCGACATAATTGAGTTCCGCTAGAAAATCCGGCAACCAACCAAATCCCGCGTGCGATGACGTCACACACCCAACGAACGGCAAGCGATTTTGTGCGCGGCGGACATTTAAAAAAAAAAGATTTGAGCAGAGATTTCACTAGCGGAAATCTGCAGTCGCCTAATTAAAAATGTAAACAGTGTGAAATGGGTAAAATTAAGCACTTACCTTATTCACCGGATAAATTCTCCGCAAACCATGCATTAATTATAATATAAATCTCAAATCATAAGAATAACACAAACTATGAGCACCGATCCACTTTGTTGAAATGTGCGGGCGTTTGCTGGTTTCTGATCACGCCCCTCCCAGTGTTGCCAACTCATTTCATCATAAAGCACCAGATTTGAGTGCTTTCTTTCGAATATTTTTTTTTCAATAATTTTATAATTTGAAATAAAAACTGGACATTCAAACCCCCTAAACCCCCCTCAACCCCCTTGGACTTTCAAATGTTATGAGGGGGGGGAGACCCCCCCTTTTTAACATTCAAATGTCATGAAGTGGGAGACCCCCCAAGCCCCCCCTTTTTAAACATTCATATGCCATGTATTTCCCCCCCCCTTTTTTATACCACCCCTCCCTCTCCTTTTTTATTATTTTTTATCTCCTTTATTTTCCTTAAAACCACACACAACCTTAACTAACTAACTAATCTCGGTTCTCCAAAACGATTCCCGCGCGAACCGCGATATCATAACCTCTCGCAAGCCGTGGCACATTTCCACGCGAACAGTGGATCAGTGCAACTACAGCTTTGGGGAGTACCTCAAAACTAGGTCAAATTCCACCATGACCGTAGATACGTGGAATGCGCCGAATTCTCAAAGAATTATTAATTAAATCTAAACACTGATTCTAACCCTTCTCCCACCTCCTATAAAATGTATAAACTAATTCTAATTCTTTTAACCCCCATTTACAAAAATCTATAATTTTATGCAACTTATCTAACACTGCAAATGTTACAACGGTGGACGACACCAAATTTGCGCCAATGATTGCAAAACAAATAAATGTTAAGGCTGCATCGAGATTGATCCTGTAATTCATTATGTTTGCGATTGTGCGAAAAACACCAGGGTAAAACTACGGATCAACTCTTCACTGTGCTATACAATGTTTACATTTTTAAATAGCAGACGTCATGGATTTCCATGTAAACCAGTGAAATTAATGGATGCATATAAAATTAATGGATGCAGTGATGTCACATCTCCCGACACAAAAGATATCAACCACATTTATAATTATAACTTTTATAACTAATTTATTTTTTAATTTATAGTTGATCTTACCCCCTTCCCTAATCTAAATGCTAATGCCAAATTAGTATTTCATTTCAAATAAAATACATTAATTTTAATTACAACTTATGCAATCACACTGCAAAGGTTAGGTGATGATGATGTTCCTCCTTCGCAAGCAAAGATGATGGCATGAAAAAACAATAAATGCGATGAAAAAAAGTCTTAATTTGGTTTGTGAGTTCGTAGGTGTCTGATGAGTTCTTCGTTGTACGCCTTGCGGCGGACTCTCTGAAAGCATTCCGCTGACCGTCCTGAGGACGTATGAGGGTGATCTGCGTTGTCATGTTTTACGGCAAGCTGTGTTATCTGAGCCTTTCAACCTGACACATCCGTCTTCAGCCAGCATTTTCGATCCCTAGTACTTGACCAGGCTAAAGCAGGGTTGCTGCACCCGTTTCCAGGCCCATTGCGTGGAAGAGTACTGAGGGTCTTGGCCAGCTGTCGTTCACTGACCCTGATGCTCGACCAGCTATGGAGCACTGGCTGGTGTGCATGTCATCTCTGGGCCCTGATGAGTCCGATTCGTGCACAGAAGCTCTATTGCAGTGCTGAAGGTTCAGGGTAGCATAATTTTCGGATTTGTCCTTCCGCTTCTTGCGCTTGTGGATTGCCAGCCCAGCAGTGATCTGGGTGTGCCAGGCTGAGCGATCAAGTGCTGTAGTCTCCCAGGAGCTAGTATCGATGCTGCAGTGATTGAGTCTTTTAGGTGATCCTTGAAGCGCCTTTTCTGCCCTCCACTTGAACGTTTACCTTCACACAGCTCCCCATAAAATAATCTCTTTGGAAGGTGCTTGTCTGGCATACGGACGATGTGGCCTGTCCATTGGAGTTGGGACCTAGTAAGCAGTGCATGGATGCTTTGCATACGGGACTTCTGAAGGATTTCCGTATCTGGTACTCGATCCTGCTAACGCACTCCCATGATGTTTCGTAGTCACTGAAGGTGAAAAGAGTTTAGCTATTGAGCATGTCTCGCATAGACAGTTCAGCAAGACGCAGCATAAAGCAGTATTGGTAGAACCACTGCGCTGTACACGTCCAACTTAAATGTTAGGTAATACCTCGAAACTAGAACAAAGGTCACAGTGAAGAGTTGATCCGTAGTTGCGCCAACACCAGTTTCTGGCACACGCTCGAATATTGCAACACTGTAGTGGACAGGAAACATGGCCGGCGCTGTGCGATACGATTTGAGTTCACAATTTAAGAATCCAGAAACTGGGGCCCACACAAACACTATTGAGGGTTTATGGGGTCTTATAAAAAGACAATTAAGGAATTGGGGGAGGAGATGCACAGGACAAATTTAGGCTGAAGTACATTATAGTTCTCCGCTGTGACCTTTGCTCTAGTTTCGATGTGTTTTCTGACCTTTGTTGTGTGATTTGGCAAGCTTACGGGTAAGTACTTAGAGTAAGGTTAGGATTATAAATAATATTTCTAATGTGTGCGTGCACCTAGCTCCGTGTGTAGCGGGCAGAAATACTGATTGCTCACCACAAATAATTGGAAATTGTAAAAAATGTGTAAATTGGAAAACAAACAGATTATGCATAAGTTCGTCTGTGTCTAGAGTTGAACTGTGTGATTGTCGGATGTGACGTCACAGCAGCCATTATTTTGATTGGTGTTACACGGAAATCCATGACGTTGGATAGTTAAAATTGTCAAAAGTGTGCTATTTATAGCACAGCGGAGAACTATTCTGTACTTTCACCCAATTTCCCGCCTATCTGTGTGAATATATGAACAAATTTTAGGTTACCAATTAATTTCATGGATATCTTGGGTGAAATTAAACAATTTTAACCGCCTTGCAATGATGTTTTAACTAACCGACTGGTTTTCCGTGTAAAACTAATGAAATTGATGGATACCAATATGCAGCAATAGCAAATCACAGAGCAAAATTTAAACGCATAAACTCGTTTATGTTGGGAGGATGTGACGTCACGGCATCCTTCAATTTGATTGGTGTTACACAGAAATCAGTGAAGTCGGCTACTTAAAAATATAAATTGCTATTTATAGTGCAGTGGTTACTTAAACGGAAAATTTACTAGTATTCCTTTCACATGGGCCTAATGTATATTGGTATTCTATACCTTTCCAAGGGGTTTGTTCTGGTACAGACCTTAAGGGGCTGTCAACTTCAAGTAGTTCTGTAAGTTCTCTACGGAGTCGTTTAGCTTTGTGAATAAAGCTGCTTCTTTTCAGTTGCCCTATTGCTAGATTTTGGAATTTTTCCTTCAATGGATGACCTTGGCATATACACTGAAACTTTTCTGCGTGTATTAGTACCTTTGTGTCTCTGCGTTCTCCTGTGAAAGGCATGGAATACCAATATACATTAAGACCCACATGAAAGGAATACTAAGCGAGGACGAATAGCTCCCAATTCCAGAGATAACCAGTCTTTTGAGTCAGCCAATGCCCAAGCCTTTATACCCCACATTGAGGGTTTCTTGGGCATGTACTTCATAAGACCAGTCCTTCCTACTACCCCTGAAAGTAATCATGCTTTCATCCACACTAAGTTCTTTGGAGGGCACAATGTTGTTGAGAACACAGAAGTGCATCAATAAATGATTTGATCGTTAACACCTTACTGTGGCCGTGTTGCCCTCGTAGAACAGCTGTTATTCACAAGGTGCAGGAATGAAATAATAGATACAAATCTAGCCATACACATGACATTCTTGAGCCATACACATGACATTCTTGAACTCAGCCATCTCGAGGAGACCATTTGACAATTCGTTTGACCATCATTTGACATTAAGATCGTTGGGTCAGTGTCATCAAGAGCATGATAGCAAGAAACAATCTCATCTCATCAGCTGTGATGTCCTTCCACAACTTTACAAAAGATTACTGGCATCCTGTCCCTTCGAGTCGCTAAGCTACTTAGCATAACAATTAGTTTCATTTGTCAACGTGTCAATTGTAGCATCTGTTATAAACAGACGGATCACGTCTATGTCACTAACCGTAACAACTAGGCCTATAGGTCCTGCATCTTCAGAAAAGTTGCGAAGCCATTCATAACTACAACCCGAAGGTCTGAGATCACTATCAACATTTCGTCATCAGACGACCGGTTTGACAAAGAACTAGTAGGTCTACTTCCATCCCCTGTCATACTAGGCAATGGAACAATAGCTGCATCCGTAAAACCTAAGAATTCCTCATCGGAATCACTATCCATGAAAAATTCTTCCAAAATGAAGTCCATCTTTGCAGAAAAATTTCCAACGAACAGACGATCTAAAATAGCACAGGACTTCTGTCAAACATTTTAGTTGGCAGATGTGAGCATTGTGCGGAAAATACGTATTCCTAGCCTTTTGTGGCAGAAGTTTTACGTCATAGAATCATTATTATGTGAAGTTCCATACTTCGGAATCGGGCGATATCGTTTGGTGCACCATTGCGCCCGTAAGCTCCCAGTAATGTATACTCATTGGCACAATATTGCACCTTTAGGGTCCTAAAGGTTAATGCTGTCTTACCAGTATAGGGTAACCATTCAGTGGATACCTCTCACTGGAATACCAGGAAATAGAAAAAGATCAACTGGCTAAGGAAAGTGCTACAGAAGACCAACCAGATGTACCAATCACCTACCATCAGAAAAAACAGATGATCAAGTCAATAAGAGAGTCACAAACACCAACACAGGATGACTATCACATGAACAGATGACTTGCAGTGTAGACATGTCAAACTCCGAACGAGAAGAAAGAAAAACAGAAGTTGTAATTCTACTGTACACAAAGTTCGATATGCAACAATGCTATTTGGACAGGCAGCACAGAGTGCCAAACATATTTCAAGAGTGTTCTGGGTATGAAATACTTAGGCAGACATATTGGCTAGATGAAACAATACTTGAATCAAAGCTCTATGGGACACTGTATGAACTAAAAGACAAGAGTTTTATTTATGAATTACATAGCTATGTTTCAAGTGAATGAAAAAACGATAGGTACAAAATTCTAACAATCACTCCATTTTCATTCTTGAGCCCAAAAACATTGTGTTTCACAAGGCAGACTGGCCATGATTTGTGGTCAGATCCCATCGCACATTAACCTTCACAGCGCCTATATTAACACCGGCCGGCAAAAAAAATGGCGGCTCGCTCCGTTGCAGACACACCCCATCCGACGAGATATCGTGAGATTTACACGTACCACAGTCCGTGCACATAGCTGGGGACATGCGCAATTGAAGCCGGTATATCCCCCACTTCTGACATGATCGTTGTTGAGAATGGCGAGCTATTCGTATACCTTTAAGAGCAATTAATCTGACCACATCTGCACACCGGTACGATGCCATGATGGTGGATCGGTTTTATAGACCTTTATTTCATCATATTATGAATAAAATAACATTGAATCGTGGCTTGAATCATGAATTATTAGGTTATTTAGTTTCACAGCAGTGAATATACAGAATGCAGTGTTGGTTTGGGGACTTGTACGTTTGATATCGAATATGTTGAAGTGGCACAAAAATAACTCTAGGTCTAAGCTCAAAGAACTATTTTACTGCAAATCTACATGTTTTATACAGTTCCCCCGGCTATATTTTGATAATTTCGCAGTGAAAGAACATAAATACAACAGATTTGCGTGATTTAGTTTACAGTGTTTCCAAGGAATTCGATAAGTAAGGTAAGTTATTTTTTTTTACTAATTTTCCCCCTCATTTGTTATAAAATATGTTTTTTTTGTGAAAAACGTCTTTACCACTTTTTCATACGTCTGGTATCACACACACATGTACATAAATTACACCAATATATGCATAATTCAATTCTTTATATGTGCAAATATTATTTAAATATCTCTTACAACCAAAAAATTATCACATTTTCAAAACGGTCACCATCAATAACGCAAATTTTCAAAAAAGAATCCGGTGGCAGGGAGACGTTTCGTATTTTTAAATCTGGCTTGCTAAAGGTTAAGACCACCTAGCATATAAATGAATTTGGATTATTTTCACTGCATTGTCCAGCTCCTCATAAAAGACATTGTTCACATCTTCAGATGATGTGAGTCCTTTGTCTATGCCATTTGACAAGGACTAACCCTTATGGAAGATGGAGACCATGTGTTGCTGATGCAGCATGTTCCCTATCTGCTTGCTTTGTTAACTTCATAGGAAAGAAAAATACAAATACATTTGAATAAGGCGAGCTGCCAGATCAGCAGAGCTGTGCTCTGTCCACCTTTCGGTGCTCTCATCCTAGACCAGCTGCAAACCAAGGCTAAGGTCCTGGTCTGCCCTGCAGCACCATTGATTTTTGGTTGCATTTCCTTGTCCTAGGATAAGGCTTAAACCCTCACATGCTCCTCTGACCGAAGCTGTTGACAGAATGTGGGCTATCAGGATAGGCAGACACCACACAACTGGTAGCTCAGTCAAATCTGACATTGATGTAATATGTGATCAGAAACAAAAGATACAATAATAATTTCAAACATATTTCAAAATAGGCAATGACTTAATCTTCTTCTTCAGCTTTCATTCTCAAACTCCCGCTGGATTTCTCTTGTAACAGGACAATGGTCCTACAAGATTTCCAGTTGAATATAGTCCAGAGAATGGAAATGCGCTGTGTTGCCGTTTTATTTGCACCAATGGCCCAACACACCTGTCTTCAGCGGAATTTAATCAGGATTAGCACTAATAACGTTAGAGCTTTCTATTTTCAATAATATAAATTCAATAGTAGACATTCTGTATATACATGCAGAAATATGATTATCCTTGGGAAGTACGACTGGTTTCCTGTTGCCTTCTGTCGGTTTGTGTACGGACTCCGCTAGCCTTTGGACTTACAGGTCCTAACTGCAAGGCAGCAGTGGGTTTACACAGTGATGACACTCAAAATGTTTGCATTATTGAAAACAGGATCCTGCTGACTCTGAAACGTAAAGAATGATACAAATCCAATCCATATCCTCGAAAAGCACACAGCCAGAGATGACATATGAGAGATCGATGTATATGGATAAATATGATCGGCAACGACATTCGGCACGGCACTTGATGATGAATATTAGACAAGCACAGTGCACTGGAATTATTACTTCCAATGATAATGTACTGCTAACATCTTAAGGGGGACAGTCACACCACCAACTACAAAACATATATTTACAAAACTGCCAACTGTATGACACTACAAGAAGAAAACCATAGCCTTCTGAAACATATCTAATGGACAAATTATACGGTCCTGTCTTTGGGCTGGTGACCTCAGTACATAGAGTTCATTGATGGATTGCATATCAGAACCCGACTTCGACTAGGGAACAAGGAACAGTAACTCATCCTGAGCTTGGCTTATCATGGTTCAAACACAGCTAAATGTAATTTCATTTCTTGGAATATTGATGTTACTGTAAGCATAAAATACAGTATTAATTGAAAAGCAATGTATTATTTTATGTGTCATGACATTCTTTCCAGCCTTATGAATCTCCTGAAATCCTTGCGGTCCGGTCTCTGGCAAGTTGGTCCACTTCTTCTAGCGACATGTGCATGTATTCCTGAATATCTCTTGTACAACATATGGTATGCCTCTGCCTTCTATTGCCCCCTTCAACAACACTATTTCCATGCCATCGTGTCTCTTCACATGGCCAAAATAATCTTACTTCTTAATGGTGTTTAAAGGCCAGCCTTCTTGAACTTTGATTTTTCTTAGCACATCGTGGTTGATTTTTCTTGCTGCCTATGGTATTCTCAAGACTCTTCTATAGCACTTTATTTCGACTTGGCTGTAGTTTTATTTATTGTCCATGTTTTGCAGCCGTAGGTTGCCACTGGGAGGGAACATATATGTACGTAACAAACATATCCTAGTTCCCGTGCCAAAATGTTTTCAGTTGTTTTAATTTGGACATCCCTATTGTTCCTCATCCTGAACTCTACTGCAGTCTCCAGCACTGTTTATGTTAGTTCCTAAATATTCGAAATTTGTCACTTCTAAAACATAAAACATTTTATAAATATTAATTCTAGGTCTTACCGTTTTATTCTTGCTGTTATTTGTGTCCCTTGTTTGTGTTTAAAAGTTTAAAAAAAATGTAGTCTTATCTATTTATTTCTATTTGCAGAGATGGTACATTTCATGAAAGTGGTTGCCCAGAAAGACACTGAGCTGACAGTAGAGGAACGCAACCTGTTGTCTGTTGCTTACAAGAATGTTATTGGTGCTCGTAGAGCCTCTTGGAGGATTATTAGTAGCATTGAACAAAAAGATGACGGGAAAAGCCCAGAAGATAAAACATCTCATATCAGGGAGTACAGAAAAACGGTAAGATTTTAACAAAAAGATACTATTTGTTTTATAACTTGCATTTTACTAGAAATTATGCAGTATTATACACAATTATGCTTATGTTACCTTAAATCTGAGCACAGAGTAGCAACACTGTGTGACCTGCCATGCATGAGCTGGGAATGAAATTGTCACATACACAGGTTAAAGTTATCATAAAGCTCACCAGAAGTTGAATGTGTTAAGACTAAAAGGTGCAGATATTCCGTTGTTACTGCATCCAGCTAACCAGCAGGAGCTTGAAAGCACACAAACTTTTACAATGTCATCAAGCATGATTATTTCACTACAAATATCACAGCAAAGCTGTAAACCATGAAAGTGTATTCCATTCCTAGTACTACATCTTGCTAACTAGATATGTAATCATTGTAGCAAAACCGAAATGCAACAGGTGAAACTTGGAACAAGGTAATGAAGTTTTGCTAGTAACTCGAAACACATAATGGCACACTAATGGATGTTTCGACTGAATAGCCTATATCAAAAAAATATTCTCAACAAAATATGAGTAACAACAGCATTATTGACGTTCACATGCCAAAGGTCTAGATTATGACTTAATGAATCGCATGAATATTATGGGCATCCCAATGGTCCATGCCATTAACCTTTAGGACACTAGATTAAAATTATGCAATATTCCCTGTGGTCCTGGATTCTTTTTTTGACAATGTGCATTATTTTTGGTGAGTGTTTGGTAAACATAACTTTTATGTTGTAAAGATATCAAAATAATGTTTTCACATGTAAATAGAGTAAATAATGAATATAATCATGTTGTTGTATGCGTGATATGACAGTTGTGAAGTTGAAAATTGGGGGGAAAAAATCATTTAAAAAATCATAATTATAATTTCTTGATGTCCCCAATACTTGAGCAATGTGTGGGAATATTTGATAAAATCCTCCTAAATACCTGTTGCTGTTGTATATATGTTGTTTCATATCCAAACTAAAATAATATGGACTGTACAAACTAATAAAACATGAAGAAATCAAATACAATGCCCGTACATCCAACATTAGGACTAGAACTGCATACATTATAATAATATTCCATGTGGATGAGTGGCACCCGTGATACATATTGTTTTTGAATGAACAAACATCCTCATAATATAACAACAAATAAAACACAAAAATAACAATAAAAACCTGTGGATATTTGCACTAAGGGCTGCCCTCTAGGTTTTGTTGCCTATCCTATATATATATTAATTGTGCTATTGTAAAATAGACAAACTCTTTTTGTGCAATGTACTAAAATATTGATCTCACTACTATGGCTTGTGAGACCTTACAGGTGTTCCATACAATTTTTTTTGGGGGGGTCGGAGAATGCTGTGATAGTTTCATAGACTAGACAAAGAGGTAGTGTTCTGAGATTTCGTCTGAGTGCAATCAATTCATTTTATATACACAAGGGTTACACAATCTACACTTTGAAGTTGGTTGGTTGGTGATCCAGCGGTCCATGGGCTCATGCCCTTTGACCCAATGCCATTGTGTGATATATGCATGTGTTTGTGAGTTGTTGTTTTGTTCCATATAATGTGTTCCATTTATCTGGCCCTGGAGGGAGAAGCATTTTCCTGATGTCATCCAGCGCTGGATATTCAAAAAGGTGGTGGTCAACAGTTTCATATGGATGAGTGCACAGCCGGCACCCTGGAGTGTGTTGTGGTTGTATTCTGTTCAAGTGATTAAGCTGTACATATTGTGTGCGCAGTCGGAATATGATACTCTGGTCTTTTCTTTCCAGGAGGTTGATATTGTCTTTAGGATTTGGGCTGGTCATATATTTATAGATTTCCCTCCCAGTGTTTCCCATGGCCCATCTGTTCATCCAATTTTCTTTGTTCACAGATTTCAGAATCATTTTAACTGTGTGCATTGCTGTTTCTGTATAAGGCTGTTCTTGTTGTGCTCCCCTCTTTGCTAGTCTGTCTGCCGTATCATTACCAGGTGTGTTAACACACACTTTGAAGTCAATCACATAGCATTAGACAGGTGATGTGGTGCAAAGGGTACCAAACTGCTTTCTGCAGACCCAGGGTTTGCAGGTAACCAAGATCTCAAAAGTATCTCCTCGTGGTGCATCCTGGAAACAAATACAGCTGATCGTGATGATTCTGGCTAAACGTTTTGGGGATTGTGTCCATGAATGTGGAGGCAGCAGATGGAAAGAGAATTAACTGCCACAGAGACAGTTTCTATTTTTTTTCGTTCACTTGAAACATGTCTATATCTGTAATTCTGTCTCCTTAATAAAACTGTCTTTTGTAGTTCATACAGTGTCCCATATAAAGCAGTGATTCCAGTGTTGTTTCCTCTGGCCAATATGTCTGCCTCAGCGCTTCATGCTCAGAACACTCTTGAAGTATATGTTTGGCACTCTGTGCTGCCTGTCCACATGGTCGTGTTGCCAATCTTGAACTTTATATACATGTGACTGCGGAGTCGGTTGTGTCCTGTTCTGAGACGTAGAATTATAACTCGTTCTGATCTGTTCATAATGTGATAGTCATCGTGTGTTTGTGTTTGTGGCTTTCTTATTGACTTTATCATCTGTTTTTTCTGATGGTAGGTGATTGGTATATCTGGTTGGTCTTCGGCAGCACCTTCCTTAGCCAGTTGGTCTGCTTTTTCATTTCCTGGTATTCCACAGTGAGAGAGTATCCACTGCATGGTCACCCTATACTGGTACGACAATTCGCTAAGTAGTTTTTTTAAGTCTGTTAGTTTTCCAGACTGGAGAGCTTGAAGCACTGACCT
The DNA here is from genome assembly GCA_034231615.1 of Meghimatium bilineatum. NCBI lineage: Eukaryota > Metazoa > Mollusca > Gastropoda > Stylommatophora > Philomycidae > Meghimatium > Meghimatium bilineatum. The sequence continues at coordinate 9,339,696 of CM067309.1, read as the reverse complement.
TGCATCTGTCAGGAATACCACAGGGTGTAGGTCAGAGTTGGAGTTCAGCAGTTTTTTAGCTGCCACACTAATTGCCTGGATTTCTGCATAATAATTATTGCAGAATTTTCCTGTCGGTGTTCTGATTGTATCTCTAGGCTTGTGTGGATTCCTCACAGCATTCTGTGCTGACCCATCTGTGTATACTCTGACCCATATATATTGTGGATATTCCTCATCCAGAAAACTGAGGGTGATTGTCCTTTGCTGCACACTGTTCTGTTCGTCCTCCCTTAGTATTTCTTTCACATGGGTCTGAATGTATATTGACATTCCATGCCTTTCACTCCACGGTGTTTGTTCTGGTACAGACCGTCAGGGGCTGTCAACTTCAGGTAAGTCTGTAAGTTGTCTACAGAGTCGTTTAGCTTGATGGATAAAACTGCTTCTTTTCAGTCGCCCCATTGCTAGATTTTGGAATCTTTCCTTCATTGGATGACTTGGCATACACTGAAGCTTTTCTGCTTGAATGAGTACTTTTGTGTCTCTGCGTTCGCCAAGTGTTTGCATTCTTCCCATTTTCTGCATCTCTGCTATGGGTGTTGATTTCATTGCTCCCAACATTATTCTAAGTGCCTGGTTTTGCACTTTATCTAGATCATGTAATGTGGTGTTTGATGCAGGATACCACTCAACTGAACCATATTCCAGGTGTGGTCTTATGCCTTGCTGGTAAACTTTACTGAGTATATTTCCACTGGCTCCCTATGTGGTTCCACTTAGTTTTCTCAGGATAGCTAACTTCCTCCTGGCTCTTGTTGTTGCTTTGTTTATGTGCTGCTTCCATGTCAGCTTATCATCAAAGGTAACTCCGAGGTATGTGGGTTGTTTGTCTTCTTTAAGAGCTCTCCATCTATCTTGATATGACCAGCTTTTTGTTTTGGTGAGAGGGTAAAGAGTGTAGTGCTGCACTTATGTGTTAATGCTGACGCACCATATATTTGCCCATAAGGTTAGGGCATCAATAGCTCTTTGTATTTGTTTAGTGGCCACTGTTGCATGTTCTTCCGTGCACCAGGTCGTCAGCATACATTGCCACTTTGATCCTGTGTGGTAGTTCAGCAACTAGGTCATTGATATAAACCAAGAAAAGTGTGAGTGACAGGACTCCTCCCTGGGGGACTCCATGACGCAGTAGAACTTTCTTGCTCTTGCGACCATCTAATTGTACCCTGGCTCTTCTATTATGCAGGTATGCTTTTACTCATTTGTACATTCTTGAGCTAACCCTGCAATTTCTTTAGGAGCCCTTCTCTCCATACCTTATCAAATGCTTTCCTGAGGTCTATCCATGCTGCTAGTACCAGTTTCTTATCTTGGAAGGCATCCTCAATCTCTTGGGAGAGGTAGGTTGCCTGATCTTCAGTAGAGTAGCACTGTCTGAAACCTGTTTGCTGTGATACCAGAAGGTTTTCACTTTCAAGATCACTGCATCCTAAGATTGATAATGCGTTCCATTGTTTTGCACAGGCAGCTTGTGAGGCTGATGGGCCTGTAGTTGGAGACTGTGTTGCCATCTATTCCTGATTTGAGGAGTGGTATCACTAATGCTTCTCTCCACGCCTGTGGTACATTACCTGTGGACCAGCTTGTGTTAAAGATCTGCAGTAGCTTTGCTCTTGCTGCAATTCCCAGGTTTCTAATCATTTCATTGGACACTCCATCAGCTCCAGGGGACTTTTTCATTTTCAATTTGGATATTGCATGCTCCAGTTCTTTCATTGTGATTGGTGCCTCCATGACTTCAGGCATAGGTTCGCCTTGTCCAATGTTTTACTGGTTCTCTCGAACCTCCTGTTGTTTCTCTGGGCTGACTGACGTTATTGTCTTCTGCAAAGGAATCTGAAAAGTAATCAGCTGCATGTTTACCTGTTAAAATGTTTCTATCTTTATAAAGTGTGATCTTGGTATTTCTCCCTGTACCTTCATCATTTAGTTGTTTTACAAGTTTCCATAATTTCCTAGTATCTCTTTCTAGGTTCAGCGACTGTTTTTTCTTTCCAGCTACTCCGTCTGGCTTGTAACTTGGCTCTTTGAAATTTAGCCTTTGTTTGCTGATATTTGTTGTGATGTTCTTGGCTAGGTCTGTTCTCTGCCTGCTGTCTAGATGTTTCCATCTCATTTTGCAGCTTTTCCAGTTCATCATTCCAGTGGGGTTTGTAGTTATTGCGTGCCCCCCTGGGTATGGTTTTACTAGCAGCATTTTCCAGTCTGCCCTTTTATAGTTCCACCTAGTGAGCGTGCTGCTGTCCTTGGTAAATTCATTGTGGATTTCCAGAAATACTGGTCTGTGGTCACCACCCCCTAGCTGCTTTCCAACGACACGTGTGATGTTCCATTCTAAGCCTGGTGAGTGGAATGCCAGGTCTGGTGTAGAGGTGGTGTGCCATGCTCTCGAGTAGAAGGTTGGTGAGTCTGCTGGCTGGTTAATAAGGATGAAATTTTCATCCTGCTAGCTCTCAAGTTCCTCACTTCTCTTGTTGATATGATCGTAGCCCCATCTCTGAGAGTGGCTGTTGAAACACCATACGTCTCTTTGTCTGGAATTGTGTCTAGTGCCAATGGTTTATCATTTGAGCAGTAGTAGTTTAGGAGATGGAATTCTGCACTGTCTGTTTTTAGGTGGAGCATCTGGTATTCTGCCCCTTCCATATAAACTTCCAGCTGACATGCGCTGATATTGTTTTTAACAAGTGTCAGAATTCCACCCTGTCAGACCGGTAGCACTGGTAGCCTCTGATTTTGAAGGCCATGTATGTCGCTGCTGAGGTGCGTTTCTTGGATACAGCATATATTAACTTGTTCTTCATTGAGGACATTTTCAAGTTCCAATTTTTTTCTGTATCCATCTCTTTTACTGTTGACACCCTCAGCATTCCAGTGCATTATTTTTATTGGTCGTTTGTTTGTTTCGCCAGTAGCTCTATTACCTTGCCTCCTGGCTCCTCTGGGCAATTGAGGACTTCCAGTAACTGAGGTTGGACCCTTTCGAGGTATAGGGCCCGGCACCGTCCCTGCCTGAATGTCCGCCTCAGGGCAGGCACCATAACTATTTATAAATACAGACATGTTTCCATCGTGTTTTGTGCGTGGCACCCTGATTATCTGTGCGCCTTTTGGCTGGATACCTCCGTCTTCAGCACTCTGCTTCCTTGGGCTGGACTATAGTCCTGCTCGAGTGGGACTGCCCGACCAGTCTTAGTTTTCAGCCCCTGATGGCTGAACCAAGCCCCATCACCACTTCAAGATTCTGGCCTCGATGGGGAAAGAGACAGTTAATATCGCAGACACTACTGCGCCAGCACATGCAGTGGCACTGTCGACACATAGTGACGCTAGTCAGTCGATCCGAGCATTGGAGGGGCGGCCAATGAAAACACTAAAAGACAACATACTGAGTACAATGAAAGAGCAGAACAGTGCCAAGTGCAAATAGAAAGGGAAACGTTCCAAGGAAATTGGAACTACAAGCTCTGTTATCTCGATACGAGCATCTTGTTACCAGTTCTCCTTATGGGCAGAGACCCAGTCGCAGGTGCCTGGCAAAGAAAGCAGCCATGGCCCAACTCTACTGTTGAGCATCCAATAACATCCCATACCAGAAACATGCTCGTGGAGAGAAAGGGTTCGGTACCCAATGGCATTAGGCACAAATCTACTGTTCAGCTTTCCTATACCAGAAACAAGTTCGCAGAAAGAAAAGATTCAGTACCCAATGGTCTCAGGCACAAATGGGACAAGGTCTTTCAGCTTGAGAACATGCCTTGCTCCGAAACACTTGTTGTTCATTGTGGTTATAAGAGAGCAACAGCAGAAGAAGACATGTGATTTGCACATGACTTCATGAATGCACCCACGATCAAAACAGTGGCATTAAATTATTTCATCGTGAGACGTGATAAGCAGGATGTGAGTCACTAAGTCCATGTGTGGTGGCAACTGCTGGACGGACCACAGACTAGTCTCAAATGAATCTCCGGCGACCTCAAAATAGCAGTCAAAATGTTTCATCGTCTCCAAATTGAAAGATCCACTTTATAAACATATTCTTTGCAGTTCAATGAATACTAAAATTAACCATTGGCAGTCAACTCAATAGACATTCAAAAAAGCTGGGAAAACCTCTGTGACACAATTTACAGAATTACAGAAGTGGTGGGCGTTGTTGTTCGCAGGCATCAGGCTGGTTTGATGAAAACGATGTACAGATCAACGCTCTCCTGGACAATAACCATAAACAGCATAAAGCCTATCTAAATGACCCCACAACAACCAGCAAAAATACGCTGAAAAAACACAGAAAAATGCGAAAAAAGAACTAAGGATGCGAGACTCATGATTTAGTAGCAAAGCCGAGATACAACATTACACCGACAGCAATAATATTCAGAAATTTTATTCAGTGCCCAAAGCAATTTATGGTCTTCAGGAATGTCGCCTCTTCTAAGCACAGATGGAAAGCATACCATCACTGATAGAGAGGAAATTCTCAAACGCTGGGCTAAACATTTTGAAAATGTACTAAACTGCCTCTTCCAACATCAATGACGAAGTGACTGCGCGCATCACACAAATACAAATCAATCATTCGTTATTGGAGCCTTGAGGAGGTGGAGAAAGCAATCTCAAATTTGTCAGTTGGAAAAGCACCAGGTCCAGATTCCATTCCAGCTGAAGTTTGGCCCTGTTATGACCTGGAAGCAATACCACAAGACTTTAAGGACGCTTCCATCATACATCTATACAAGAGAATGAGCGACAACCACCGAGGCATATCCCTACTCTATAGCAGGCAAGATCCTGGCTATGGTCCTATTAAACAGACTAAGTCCATCTTGAGACAGGTCTCCTTCCAGAGAGCCAATGTGGTTTCTGACAGGCCAGAGGTAGGCTGACACGATATTCACTGCCAGAAACTAACAGAAAAAGTGTTGCGAACAGAACATTAGTCTTTACACCACATTTGTCGACCTACGGCATTCGACACTAAATTGTGAAGGACTATGGAAGATCATGGCCACATTTGGATGTTCTGAAAAATTCACCAACATAGTGCTCAAGCTCCATGATGGTATGACAGCTTGTGTGCAAGATGACGGCACACTCAAATCCATTCCAGTAACTTTCAAACACGGTTACGTCCTGGCTCCATGATGTTCTCTGCCATGTTAAATGATGCCTTCCGGAATAACAGTGTTAGAATTTGCTTTTGCTATCTAGCTGATGGACTCTTTAATCTTAGATTGAGGGACAAGACCAAAACTAAACCGGACATTGTTCGCCTACGATTGTGCACTAAACTCTACCAGTCTAAAAGACATGCAGGACAGCATGGACCTCTTTTCATTGGACTGTGATGCGTTCCATCAGCACAGTGAAGACATAAATAATGTATCAATCAGTGCCAGGTGTCCCCTACACAGAACCAGTAATCACAGTAAAGGGACAAAAACTCAATACTGCCAATAAGTTTGTACATCTCGGCAGCACCCTATCGCAAACTGATAAAATTGACGAGGATGTTGCCCTGGCTATTGCTCGCGCCATTGCGGTATCAACTAAGTTAAATGTGTACAGTGCAGTGGTTCTGCCAACACTGCTTTATGCTGCGTCATTCTGGACTGTCTGCGAGACATACTTGACAGTTTAACTATTTCCACCATTCAGTTCTTCGCTTGCGAAGGAGAAACACCATTATCATCATTCTGATGTGCTTAATAACTTCATAATTTGGTAATTTTAATCTGCTTTTTATAACCTTCTAATTGATTTGTTTTTCTTCTGTAATCGGTACATGAAGTAATGATCAGTAGCAACCTTATTCACCCAGTCACTATGCACATTTGTGGGTATTCCACCGTGAGACAGTATACACTGTCTGGCTACCATAGCTGGTTATGGATAGATGTCATTGCTTGTAGATCTGACAAGTTGTCTTGTACCTGAGGAAAACCTGTATGAATTCATCAGTTTGTCTATTGCCAACTGTCTGGACTACTGCATCATAAAATCATATCCCTTGTGTTTTATTAACATACATCCGCTCCTTAAATCTTAACACATTAATTGCTGATCTATTTATTTCCTATGGATATTCTTCATGCAGTAAAGTTTATCAACTTCTGATTGGAAGGATGTAGCCCTGAGGTTTGTGTTGCGTCACAGTCTACTATCTATCTCTATTCGCCAAACCCTTTATTGCCTTTCAGCATCAGGGATAGAAGAGTTCTCTGGAGATCGCTCTCGTGTGTGCTGAGTATATTGTGGAATTTGTCGCCTCTTTTATTTTGGTGGTCCATCGTTCTCTAGATCTGCCTTCACTGTATCTGTGTAGCATAGCTTGCTGATGTGTGCAAACCATTTGATCTGTTGGCTCTTAATATACTCCAAGATATTAGGTATGTGAATTCTGTCACTTGTTTAAGTCTGTTGTTTCCAATATATACCGTATATATTATAGGTGTTTACATGGTGGTGTCATAGTTTACAGTTTAAATATATCTACATCTTGCAACATAACACATTCGACTGATATATGAACTTCTTGGGCAATGGTGGCCTTTGGTATTTTGTGATAGCCAATCCTAAGCTCAGACTTCTTAATTTTTCTTGCTTTCATTTTTACACATTTATACAAAGAATACCTACACCTGCCCGCCAAGGATATTGTAAGAGGCAACTACGGGGATCTTGGAGTGGAATTTACTGTCCCATCCCATTTAGGGGCAGTGACCCATAAGCTATGCTTAAGCTGGATGTGGCAGGCTAAAAGGTACATATCAGTGATAATCTGTCGACTATATCGTCACATTCTGTTCTCCGGACTACATCCTACCAATGTGTGAGAATGAACACGTACAATTTTGAACCCAGCAACACAAATTCAAGTAGACTGGCGGTAACTTAGCTAACTATTCAGACATCCTCACTAGTTCCTTGTTTTGGGTGCTGATGCATATTTCATGTTTGATTGCATGTCTTGATGGTAAAAGTATTATACTGATACTTCTAACTTTAATGTGGCTAATTGCACATGGTTTACTGGTGCTTCTTATTAGGTAAAACTGGTAATGCACTTCCAATCATGTTTTAGGGCTTTTTTGATCAAAGCTTTGTTGTATATTTTGGCATAGATTTTAGCATAAATGGTTCTTTTTCTGAAGAGATATATTTGTTGGATATTGTTTGTCTGGGTCAAAGGGCATGAGCCCATGGACCTCTGGATCAGCAACCAACCATATAGTTTTTCCCGGTGTGGATGTCTTCTTCTTCAGCATACATTCTCAAACTCCTGCTGAATTTCTCTTGCAGCAGGACCATGATCCTATTAGATTTCCAGCAGGATGTAGTCCAGATGATGGAAATGCGTTGTCGCCGTTTTTTTTTTTGCGCCAATGGCCCGACACATCCATCTTTGACGGGATATGGATGTCTAATTTATGAGGCTTTTTTGGGTTTTAGTTGGTTTTTAGAGCAGCCATGCCAAAAATAGATGTGTTGCACCTCCAGCGCAAAATCACACACACACTGTAAAACCAGCAGCAAAATGTACATCACACTTTCATGAGGGAATCGCACAAACTTTTCAGACTTATCTGAGAGTGAACATAGAAGAGCAGTTATTTACTCTGTAAATCAGAGGTTAGTTTTCCAAATACTTCAGTCTGGCAGATTTTAGTTATAATATGACATTCTTTCTTGAAGGGATCTGAGCAAACCAAACTCTTAATTGCTTTTATTTAGATACTCTTGGCATTACTCGCAGTATTATGTGCCTATTCAACCTTGAAGATCCCATTGGTACTTGTCGCATAGCTAGTTATATATATTTAGTGCCAATTCTGGTGACCAAACATTTGTTACGTCCTTTGTTACGACCTTTTCATGATAAAATGCATTGCTCAATTGTCATCATGGACACAAATGTTAAGCTTAGATTTGACTGCCATATGAGAAGTCTGAGAATTGGTTGAAAGTAATAAACCTCATGCTTTTGTGTTAAAATACTTGTTATACAATTAGAAAATTTGATCCATAGATTTAGTGTTCATGTTATTTTTATTTTGAATAGATCGAGGCTGAGCTCAAAGAAATTTCCCTTGATATTCTGAATGTGATTGACAAGAACTTAATTCCATATGCAGGCTCTGGAGAATCCAAGGTCTTTTATTACAAAATGTAAGTATATTTAAGTAAAGCTGTTGTTTTTGGTTTGCTTTAGTATGTTACTTTTACTGGACATAAAAAAAGTGGTGTTCGCGAGCGTGAAGATGAGAAATGACAACCCTTTTTATCTGCAGTACACATTAAGATTGCAAGATAGTCATGGCATTTACAGCCTGCCGCATGTGAGTTAAACAGGTATCTGGCATTTGAAAAGTTATGGAATACTTTCATATAAAAAGAATGACTAAAAAGAAAGAGAAACCAGCCTGGAGACCACCTAGCACAGGGAAGAATAGTGACTTACATGCTACAAATAAGAGGCGAAAAAGGAATTTTTGTTTGTTGTTGGATTTAGTTATCCCATAAAGGGTCAAGGTGACTCAGAAGCCATCCTGAAGTTGAATGTGTTAGGCCAAAAGTCGCAGATATAGCAGGCAAACTGCGATATACAACTGACAACACATCCTGCTCTGGACTACGTTCTAATCTGTAGTACTTTGAGAATACACGCAAAAGAAGAATGGCATGACTAGATTTCCAGCAGTATGTAAAGTGAAAAAAGATGTGTTGTCACCAATTTATTTGTGCTAATGATCCTATTTCGACGTACGCTTAGCAATGAATATTACACCATCTCTCTCACACAACTTCATGCATGTCAACCCTACTTTTGATAATGTGTCAAAAACTGAGAAACAAACCTAGCAGCAATGCAATATAAGGAACTTGAGGATCTTGATGTATACTTTATAGCTGATTCCAGTTATGTGACAAAATCTTGGATTGTTCGTTGATAGCCTACATGGATGAGTTAGATTAATTTTATCATTTTCTGGCACTGTGCTGGGTAGTGCGACCAAGAGTTATCTTTAAGTTCTTGTCTGTTCTTGATAAGTGCATGTCATCCAAAACCTTGTGCTCTGCTAAAAGAATTCTCACCAAAAAGCTCACCAGATGAATCAGTAAGAGAGCCTCAAGAGTTGAATGAAAATTTGTTTTATGACTCAGCAATTTGTAAATCGTGTAGTTGTCCTAACACAAAGGTACAGCATTCCCTGTAATACGTTTATGGATAGAATACATCAAAAGGCACATTAATGAATGAGTTTAGAGCAGTGACCTTCACTGTCACAATCATATAGGTTGAACGGTAGTCACAGCAAATTGTTTTCAGATGCTCCTTCATTTGTGCATGTTTCAATGCTTTAGGATAAAGGGAATTGTGAGTGACCATATTTGATATTGGAACATTGATAACACATGAAAATTGTTGAGCAGCTCACTCTGGAAATTTGTCTAAACTTAGTGATTTGATAAAGGACTGGGATGAATGAGCATATGGGTTCTGAGTTGAACGGGGCAATGATGTTTATATCAGTTCCCAGCCTATCACATGCAAACATTTCTACAGGAGCTACTGTTTGCATGGATAGTAAACTTCTAGTATATGATCTCTCTTGTACAAATGTGCACAAAGCAACACCTTCACGGAATGCCCCAGTTCTCACAAAGTAACCAGCTTTTTTTCTTGTCTACTAAGCTTTCCTTGTCAAATCCCTACAACCACACCAAGGATTCTGAAATGCTAATGAGAAACATTTTTGTTGGATCACAATGTTCCAGTTGCAGCGAAGACCATCTTACAAAATGGCATTGCGCCAAGTCAAATCATGTCCTTCTTCTTCAGCGTTCATTCTTAAACTCCTGCTGGATCTTCCTTGTAGCATGATCATGGTCCTACTAGATTTCCAGCAGGATGTAGACCAGAGAATGGAAATGCGTTGTGTCACCGTTTTATTTGCGCCAATGGCCCGACACATCCATCTTTGGTGGAAATCATGTCCTACTCTTGAGATATTTGAAAAAGTTGAGATAGATAGCTCTTGATGTATCAACAAATTTGATGCTGGGGAGTGCCGTGAAGGCATATGATGCAGGACGTGACAACCACAGAATGAAGGATCAAGGTCTGCTTCTTGAGTGCACATGACTAGCCGGAGATATGTCAACGCCCATCCAAAACCCTAAAAGAAAAATTTTTCCATGAGGGCTGTTGTTACAATCAGTTTTACAGAGGAAAACACTTGCATGTTATTCTTTGGGAGGATGTCTGTAGCAAACAGTCAATACTGTAATGCCGAAAGACAACATATACATATTCTGCAGGAGAAAACAATCTTTATCTTCAGTTTTGAGCAAGACTTTGTTGCCGAATTTGGATGTGCTGTCTACATGACGCAAATTTAACAGCAGTACAGCGTTCTTCACTCTCCCTGGCAGACAAAACAAGATCTTGATTATTTGAGAGCAGACACAGAAAAACAGGACATGCAAGTCGGTAAACCATTTAAACTGTATTGGACCCTAGCAACTACTCATGTAGACATTGCTTCAATGAAGCAGTAGACCTTATTGACTGCCCTCTCCTCTCAACTGCCAAGAAAAAACTTTTACGGACATTCTTAACAGCCACTAACTTCACTGTACAAATCACTAAGTCTGAATTGTGTACACTAACTTTAGAAGATCTGTAGTTCACTTCTTTAAAAATCACATTGAGTTGCCAAGGGTAGATCTCGACAGCAATTAGATATTGACCAAAAAAATTACACATACATATTGCTTTTTCTAGACAATACTGGTGCCGTTCTTTATTTCAAATGTAATTGAGTCTAAGCTGTAAATCGTGATGACACACTTTTCTCTGGACTACATTCTGCAGGAGTTCGATAACAAATGCAGAAGAATCAATGTGCTGAAAACTTTCTACAGATATATGTTAACAATACCACTATTAGTTTTTCAGAGATTATTTATGAGATTTCTGGTTGAATTTTTTGCCTCACCAAATTCTACATTTTAATTTTTACAGGAAGGGAGATTACCACAGGTACTTAGCTGAGTTTGCAACTGGTAATGACAGAAAAGAAGCCGCAGAGAACAGTTTAGTTGCCTACAAAGCTGCCAGCGACATCGCAATGACAGAATTGCCACCAACACACCCTATCCGTCTAGGCCTGGCCCTCAACTTCTCAGTATTCTACTATGAGATATTGAATTCCCCAGAGCGTGCTTGCCGCCTGGCCAAAGCAGCTTTTGATGATGCTATAGCTGAATTAGATACATTAAGTGAAGATAGTTACAAGGATTCTACATTGATCATGCAGTTGCTCCGAGACAACCTCACACTATGGACATCAGACATGCAAGGAGAAAATGAATGTAAATATTGTGTTTTGTCCAAGATTAACTATTTTTTTCTCATTTTTGTTATGGTTGCAGGAATTAGACAAGTGGGACAGTCTGACAGTTTAAACTCAAGAAACTATCTTGGTTTGAGTACAGCATTTTACTTAACTCGTAGTGGACCATGCAACAACTTATTTGTTGTTTTTTCAGATCTTTGATTTGTCAAAACCTATATCCTGGTTTTGTCCCAGGTCCACTAAGAGTTAATACTAGCAATGTTGCTGAAATATAGAAATGTTACAGAAAAATTCAACAATAGATGTTTTTGTTTTGATACTCAGGAATTACAAGTGATTAGCTTTTCCTATGTGCAATAGAGTGGTTTCTCCAGAGATTTATATGATACCCAGATGACTCCATCTCTTAGCAGTGTGTCATGCTTCAAGAAGTCTACTGGTTAGAGTTGCAGTTTTTCTATCTTACCACAACATGCAGAGTTGGGATCAGGAGATTCAAGCATGTTTTTCTGTTGGTGTCCATAACAACCTAGCTCTGCGTTATCCACTAAACGAGGTGAGACAATTATGCAGACATTAGCCAACTCCAACTTATTGTGTATGGGAAGTAACAGTCTCACTATTCTTGCTCCTCTTTCGGGCCCAGACAACGCATCAGCAACTTCTCAATTCCCCTATTCTCTTAGCCATTTTTTGGTTGAAGCTGTGACTTATTTCATATCTGGCATCATCTTCCATTGTCTTGACATTTGTTTCCACTTTATGAAATGATCAAGGTTTTTAAAAAAAACGTTTTCACATGCCATATTTGTAAAAATTTGAAAAACTTTTCAATGTCTGCACTAAATGCAAGAAACAACTCATGGAAATTAATGAGGTTGATAATTTCCATGTACAGAATACAGGATCTAGGATTCAAATGTGGCACTGTCAGAAATTAGTACTACTGTGGGCTTAGAAGAATGTCAAACAACAAAGAGCTGGAACTGTTAGACATCGTGTAATGGTGGTTACACTCGGGGAACATCTATAAGACATGCCCAGGGTGCAATGATGATGACTGACTAACATTTCAATGTTTCTTTCAGCTGAATTATTCACAATCATCTCAATATCACATTCCAAATGCACATAACTTAAGATTTATCATTAGAGTTGTTTTACAAAAGAATCCTTCAGGTTGCAGGGTTAATGCATGTGCCTGTATATCATATACCTGCCAGACATGCTGTAATATACGACTAATATACGGCCCCAATTCCTTAACCTTTAGGGCCCTGAATTAAAAATTAAGAAACATCCCCTTGGGCCTGAATTCTTTTTTGGAAAGTTTTCGTTATTGATGGTGGGTGTTTTGAAAACGTGATAACTTTATTTTAAAAGATATCAAAATAATTTTTGCATATCTAAATAAAGGAGTGAATAGTGAATATAGTCATGTTTTTGTTGTTGTTGTTGTATGTATGATATGACAGTTGTGAGCAAGTTGTGAAGTTGAAAATTCGGGGGGAAAATCCCAAAACGCCATTTTCATATCGCACATGTAACTTCTTGACGACCCTAATACTTGAGCAATGAGTGGAATCATTGATAAAATCCTCATAAATACCTATACTTATTGTATATATATTGTTTTATATCAAAACTAGTATAAGATGAACTAAAAAACTAATAAAACGTGAAGAAATTGCATATAACGTCCGCCCGGTAAACACTAGGTCTATCCCGACACGCAGCGTAATTATTGTCTATGCACTCACGTGGCACCCCTGATACATATAATTTTTGTGTTTTTGAACGACTACACAAACATTCTTATCAAATAACAACATATTAAACATAAAAAACAACAATTAAAACATGTATTCACGATCACTTAGCCATGCCAGCCACGCGGTACTCAATTTGATAGTAAAATATGGCTAAAAAATGGCCAATGTCGTTCCAGAAATTCGCTGACAAAACCAGCCGGTTTTCTCTCTTGCAGTCGTAATGAGTAAAGTAACTTGACCTTTAAACTGCGACGTATTCCTAGCGTCGTTTGGCGTGTTTTATACGTCACGGGATCATTACTTTGTGAAGTTCCGTACTCGGGAATCGGGCGATATCCTATGTAGCGGGATTGCGCCTGCAGGCACAACGGAGCTGTTCTCATAGGCGCATTATTGCGACCGCAGAGTCGTAAAGGTTAAAGTGACCAAGAAAGCCATGTTATGTCGAAAGTGTCCAGCATATATCAAAACCAAGCTGTAATTCAACTCATTCCATTCTTCAGACTACACTCTGTAACCAGCCGAAATTTCTGATGTAGATATTTTGTACCACATTGTGCTGCCAGAGCATTACAACACTACAGTGTATATTGTAAAGGTAGGTCCCATGGCAGCAACCTGCCGTAGAAGATGCAGATAAGATAACTCTTCATGTACTTCATGACATGTTCCCTTCCTTGCAGTCTTTACCTACCCTAACTTGTCTGTCCTCGCATGGTTTGCGTATGGATCTCACCAATGGCCCACTAGACCAACCACCCATGAAACAGAAAATCTTAGTAGATGACGTGCTGTTATATTGAGGTTCTCATCTTATAGAAGCTTCATGGCAGATCATCAATATAATTATGCTTCTCATGCTATTTTGTTATTGCAATGTGTTTTATATATGTATGCACTCTGTGGTTGGGAAGGAGCCAGAAATGTACTGTGCAGCTCGTCAGGAGAAAAAAAAATAACGAGGCTGTCACAGGCTAGGAAAGCCCACTATCCGAATTAAAGGAATTACAAAAACGGATGTACTGGGTTTCTGATGTCTGGGCCACAGTTTGAGCCAACCGATGTGAAAATAAGTTCTACTGTGAAACTAGCAGTACAGCATACGGCAGAAATCACATGATTTATTCATGGTGGTTGTTGGAGAGTGAAAGCAGAAGAAGAAAACAATTGATGTAACTTTTACCATTTATTTCTATACACAGCAATTTTTTATTGTCATCTGCAGGTGGAGAACAACCAGACCAGGGAGCACAGGACATTGAAAGAGAGGATGGATCCTAAGGCTGTTTTGGCTTAGTGTACTAAAATTTTGAAGCTACAAAATTTTGTTCGTCATTTTCTTACCAAAACTGCTACAATATATGAAGATCTTGGTCCCCATCTCTCATTTTTGAGAAGTGACATATAACATTTTTCTTAAGATTTAGCAAACTGATCATTCTTGGAGAAAAAAAAATTAGAAAGAAAAGACAAATCCCTTCTTCATGTGGGTGATAATGTTTATATTATGAATACATGGTCAGTGTTGCAAGTTCTACTTTTGCGTCAAAATGTGCGTTTAAAATCATAAACATTGTCAAAAAAATGAGCAAATGTTTTTTGTGTGTTTAATTTGGGTCTAAAATTGTCTACAAGATGTCATCCGTAGTTTAGCTATCTTGAGTTTTATTTTATTTGCTATTACAAATTTTAGTTTCATCAAAGCTGTAAAAGTCTGGCAAAGAAAGACTTGCTGTGTATTATGTATGCTTACTGTCAGTTTCTCAATTGGTCTACATTATCTTCTTGACATGAAAGTTATCATATGTGTGAGAGCGTGTGTACCAGCATATGTATAAATAGCTGTAAAAATGTAAAGTGTCATGACATTCACCACAGGTAGAACAAGCAAAATATTTAGATATACTCTGTTGCTATCAGGTACAAATCAAGCATTGTAATTCATCTCACGTTGTCGTCAATGGCCATCACTGGTGCTTGTTTGCTGCAGTGAGCAGAATATTTGTTTGATCATTTTGTATAACTTGTTGAAATTATCCCTCCTTGTTCGATCACTTCAAATACGAACTTGGACATTTACTTAAGTTTAACATTTACCACACTGTTCTCGACTAGTTGAAAGATAAAACATATTCTCTGTAGCTGTCCATGACTATAGCCGCACGCGCCTCTTTAAGCAAAAATATTGTGATTGTAAAAGTTATTCATCCTGTTAACAGAGGAAATAAAAGTAGACCTAATTAGCTTCCATTTCCGCAAGTGTTTGATTCAATAGAACACGTTATATATCAGTTGTGACTGTTCAGCCGCAGGCATATTCCATCAACATTTTTCTAAATTACAACCATTTTCGAGTAATTAAAAAAAAATTCAGATTTCTTTTGCGTAGCTTATAAAGTTAGTTCAATTGGCTTGATTCTTTTGTTTACAAAGACGAATGCTATAATATTAAACAATTGTTTTATTATAAAATAACTGCAGAGTAATCTAGGTATGGCATTCCATCCCGGAGTAATATATGAAGATTTCACCGAAATTCTAGGCCTAGTCAATACTGTTAGTTCACAATTTATCTCAAATATCGCACATACACCAAACTTGCATCATTACATCCTGTAACCATTCCTTTATTTTCACACACAAAAATTATACACACAGCTTTAAAAGCAAAAATATTATAGCATTTCTCAAATACCCCTCATAAATAGAGTGTATGGACAACAAAAAAATGCAGTAGCAGTCGGAAATTACTCAATTTTATGCGGCATGATGGTTAATATTAAAATTTCGTTTTCTGAAACAAGTGCCTAGCATAGTTTATGTCTATAAACTATACCATGACACACAAAACATTCAGTTCTCTGGACTAGTGCCTGCTAATCTATATCGACTAAAATTAATGGGTTCTTTTACTGGCCACAAATTGTTTGATAATGGCCTCTCCCCATCATCTAAGAGCAAGGAGGGTTAATTCCTTAGACTTAGATACAATATATTGTAGATGTCAATTAGCAATAATTTATTTAATTTTCTGCTTATTGTGCAAATATAGCTGGAGATAGTTAGGGTTATACTTTTATGCAGTGTACACCACTTGCATATTTCTAGTATCATATACCACATTGACTTGGAGACGATTCTCACCACGAGAATATTGCCTGCAGCTTGAGCATTGCAGGATAAATCACAACTACTAAATTTGGTGTTCTGTCACTGTTAGTTTTTGTCTTCTTTACATTTATATATTTAAATCTGTTTTATTTGAAATGTGTACCAAGGTAAATACATTAATCTTAATTTATATCGACTTGAATATAGTTTTTTTTAATTAAAAAAAAAAGAACATGAATATTACAGAATTCTCTTTCCCTCCCCTCACCCATATTTTGGCTTCTGATAAATACATCACAAAAAGTTTGCACTTGCTTACATTTATATTATTTGTAGTTTTCCATTAGTGTCTGATGATTGAGAATAAACATGCCGTGTAGAAAATGTCTCATTTTGGTAAAAGCTTTGATCACCATATAGTATAGCTCTTATTTTGTCAATTTGAGTGATTTATCAATTCTTTTAGCATACTTCCACCATGTCTGCTCAATGTATAATCTAAACCTAGAGGCTTATATTGACAATTCTGCATCATATTTAGATAATCAAATGAATGTTTGTTTGAATTTGGTTCTGGCTACATAATTAAAACAATAAGTTTGTTTATTTTTGGATCACTTTGAAAGCATATTATTCACATAAGTATTTATAGTTAGTTGAATAGTAAAGGAGACTTATGACATTTAACAACTGGTTGTCATGCTTTTTTTCAATCTTCAATTAAATCTATATTCAAGTGCAAACTCTTCCACTTTATTTGTCTTTTCTGTCACATTAAAACTGTGCGTATGAGTGTAAGAGTATTCTATAAGTAACTAAATTCATTCATTGTTCAACACATGAAGATCTAAAAACTAAAGAAATTTGAGAAGTCCATGTTCTCACTATGACAAGGTGCAGAATGATTAGAGTAATCTTACCACGTAAGTGTCAAGATAATACAATGTTATTGCGAGAGAAACAGTTTCTGCATGCGCATTACCTGAAAAATTTTCAACTGGCAGGGTGAAGAGTTTAGTTTTGGTATAATTTTCGGAATCATTGTCGACGAACTCTAGTCAAACCCAGTCTCTGCCAGCACATGATGAAACATATTCATGCTGATGGTAGCTCACTGGTTACATAGATCAGTGCTTTCCAAACTTTTTGTGCTGATTTAGATGAGCATAATTTTGCGACACACCAATTCAGTCTATTAGGAAACTAATGCTGTATAACTTATAAGCGATGCGGCTGAGATAAAATTACATATATTAATTATAATACAATGTTAGAATTTACTAATAATAATAATAGACAATGAATAACTAACTACTTAGGCATTATATACGATATATGAGCTTGATGGGATGGACACACCTTGTCAATATTTGGTTGAGTATGGGATAAACACTCCCATTAAATCAAGAACTTTTAAGCCTGCACCTTACAATGTCTTCAACTTTGTCATAGTTCATTCTCAAACTTCCGCTGAAACTCATTTAGTAGGACCATGGTCCTATTAGATTTCCAGTAGGATGTAGTCAAGAGAATGGACAAGCCTTGTGTCCATTTTATTTGCATCAATGGCCCAACACATCCATCTTCTGCAGATACACGTGAAGTATCCTTTTAAAATATGCCAAATTTCAGCAGAAGATGGATGTGTCAGACCACTGGCGCATGTCCATTCTCTGAACTATATCCTACTGGAAATCAAATAGGACCATGGTCCTGCTAAATGAGTTTCAGTGGGACTTGAGAAAGAATGCTGAAGATCATCTCAGCATTGCTTCGCTTATATTCATCTAAACGTTTCAACATCATTTCCATTAATTCTTACACATTCTTACAAGTAATTTGCCTTTCAGCAGCCAACGAACTTCTGTGTGTAGTATGAGTGGTAAACTTTGTCCCCATCTATTCACAAATGTGAGCAAATAATCATGATTTCAGAGGTCTACCTTTAATGAAATTGACCATTTGAATCACCTTGTCCATAACGTTTCTCAAGTCATATCAATGGTTTGCGCGGCTAGTGCTTCACGATGAAAAGAAAAGAGTAATTATAATATTTGTGTTCTGTTTCTATGCTAAAACCATAACACCTTTTGTTGAACCAATCATTTCTGCTGAAGATGGATGTGTTGGGCCATTGCCATAAATAAAACGGCGACATTTCCATTTTCGGGACTTCATCCTGCTGGAAATCTATTTGGACTATTGTCCTGCTACAAGAGAAGTCCAGTGGGAGTTTGAGGATGAACGCTGAAGAAGAACTAACAACCATTGAAGAAGCATCATCTGTACATATTCCTACACAATTTAACCACTGCAAATTATTTTCTTTCATGAAGCAATCTAATGTGTTGTATGTCTTTGCCCCCAAGTTCTCAACAACACAAGAATTGCTCAATGATTTCAGCTCGAATGAAGCTTATAAAAACCAGTAATTGTGCTAATCCACTGACACAGTTGATTCATCTAACTACATTGCAAAAGCTTTATTCGTCTAAAAATAGATCCTTTATTTGCAGCTTAATGTCATGACATGAATAGGTCTTCTTACTCAAATTCAGCAACAAACATTGTTCGAACAATAGCACAGCAAGATTCAGCCACAAACATTGTTTGAACAGTAGCACAGCAAGATTCCTTTATAGTACTATTAGCAATAGTGTGTGTCTCCTTGTTTTTTTTGCAAGTATTTGAGCAATCAAGTAACTTGCCTTTTGAGTCTTCTCTGTCTTCATTCTCTTCGTAAATGATTCAGATTGCTTCTTTTTTACTTTAAAAGTTCTATAAAGTATTCTATTGGCTTTTCTGACAAATGGTTGTGTTTTAACCTTTACGACTCTGCGGGCGAGGTCACGCACCCGTAGGACACGCCCCCTTGTGCCTGCGGGCGAGGTCACTCACCATACGATATCGCCCGATTCCCGAGTACGGAACTTCACGAAGTAATGAACAAATGCCGTATAAAGCACGCCAAACGAAGCTAGGATTACGTCACAGTTTAAAGGTCAAATTCCTTTACTCATTACGATTGTAAGAGAGAGAAAGCCGGTTGAATTTGTCAACGCATTTCTAGAGCGACTTTAGCCATTTTCGGCCGTATTTTACTATCAAATTGAGTACCGCGTGGCACGGGTAAGTGATTGTGACTACATGTTCTAATTGTTGTTCTTTGTGTTTAATATGTTGTTATTTGATAAGAATGTTTGTGTATTCATTCAAAAACACAAAAATAATATGTATCAGGGGTGCCACATGTGTGCATGGACAATAATTACGTTGCGTGTCGGCATAGACCTAGTGTTGACCGGACGGACATTATATGCAATTTCTTCACGTTTTATTAGTTTTTTTTAGTTCATATTATATTAGTTTGGATATAAAACAATACATATACAATAAGTATAGGTATTTATGAGGATTTTACCAATGTTGCCACACATTGCTCATGTATTAGGGGCGTCAAGAAGATATATTTGCGATTTTGAAAATGACGTTTTCCGTTTTTCCCCCGAATTTTCAACTTCACAACTTGCTCACAACTGTCATATCACACATACAACAAAAACACGATAAT